>JAJHZJ010000322.1:4051453-4236546 GCA_023548195.1 Bettongia penicillata ogilbyi | reverse complement strand
AGTGAAAACATAATCAGGGAGAATACCAAGGAGCACAATATATAATGAAAATTTGAAATAATATACAAATAAGACCTTTAAAAAATCACAGTGTGAAACCAAATAAAAGTTCGAATTTTGTCAAAAAGGTAGAGAAGTTTTGCGATTGCTGCTAACAAAGGTTATTTATTCTCTTAAGAATTTTAAGATAATAATTCCAATTCACATTCAGCTGCTAGAGACTTGTTGTCAGTTTTTCCCACACCACAATACATATCTGTATATTTCCATAAAATAATTCAAAGTTTAAAAGTAGAAGAAAAAAAATCTAGCTTTATCTGTCCATGTACTTTAAAAAATTTTCAGGCTAATAGTTATTTCTCATGACTTAAACAAAAATACTTTCTTATTAGTATTTTCCTCTGATTCATAATAGTAATGACCTAAGTAGGACCATTAATAGTACCAATATATTGCCATAAATGATGCTGACAATTCTGGATCATGTAATTTCGGCATTTAGAAAAGAGGCACAAGACTGAAGGAAAGGCTTACGGAGCTTTGTCTTATTTATCCTGGTTTTAAAAAATTCATGGATTTTGACAAGTTAGTTCCAGAAGGGTGGAAATAGAAGAGTGATACATGCTAAGTGTATGCTCAGTAGCAGAATGGTTCTGAGAACTCTTCCATTTCTAACTTCCAGTTAAATCCATGACCAGCATCTTCAAATAGACTGTCTCGAGATATATCAGGTACTCTAATTTCCTGGAGGGAAAAAATGGCATAATGGATAGATGGTCAGCCTTGGAGTCAGAAAGACATGGCAAGTTACATGACATTTTGGTGCCTCTGAAAACTCTTGTGGATTAGAATTTACTAATAAGTTGTTGTTCTGCATGGGAGGAGTGAGGGCTGGGAATCAGGATATTTCCTAAAGCAGTCAAATCATGATCCAGATCAAGATGAATAAACAACAAAAAAGTTCTACTAAATATGGAATGGGATTCATCTACTTTTTAGAAATGGTTTGCATCTTCTAATTTACAGACTCCTAAATTTAATTTTAGAATTTTTTTTGGTTACATTTCACGTTCTGAACTGTCTATCTCGTTCGTCTCCCTTCCCACCCCATACTAGAGAAGGCTAGCATTTGACATGGATTTTTAAATATATGTAAAACCATACTACACATACTTCTATTTTTCAGTTCTTTCTCAGGAAGTGGAAAGTATCTTCCTTCATAGGTCCTTTGCAATTGATTTGAGTATTTATGATACTCAGAATAACTTTGTTGTTCACAGTAATTTCTTGAACGTTATTACTGTTATTGTATACAATATTCTCTTGATTCTGTTCATTTTACTTTTCATTATTTCATGTAAGTCTTTCCATGTTTTCCTAAAATCAACTAGCTCAGCAAGTCACTTAACTCTGTTTGCCTCAGTTTCCTCATCTTTAAAATGAGCTGGAGAAGGAAATGGAAACCACTCCAGTACCTTTACCAAGAAAACCCCAAATGGGTCATGAAGAGTCAGACACAACTGAAACCAACTGAACAGCTACAAAAAAACTTGGAATAAATAAGGAGAATTGGACCCCACACATACATACATAGACACAAAACATGGAAACACTAGTTTGAAAAAAATTCTGTCCATTACATGGTAACAAAGAATGAATCATTTGGATTAATATACTCATTTCAAAATGCAACATAGAAAATTAATAATTTGAAAATTAACAATGTAATTAACATGCTAAAAGACTGTTATTACAAATCAAATCTACCCTAAAAAGATTTTAGGTTATCAATGATTGATTGATGACAAATTCGGTGGTTGTTTCATAATCCTTATCTTGTCTTTATTGAAATGGCACCACTCTAGACACTCTCTTCTTCCTGAGTTTTCATCGAGATTTAAACCTGTCATTTACCCTTTTACTGTGAAGGATTTTAATTAGATTTCTTTCCTCTTTGTCATTTCCTAATTATTTGAGTTTGTCCAAAAGTAGACCCTGGGAAGTAGTGGGGCTTCAAGTAGATTAGATGGTCACTTGTCAGGGCTGTTGTAGGAGATATGAGTTGGAATGGATTATCTCTTAGGTCCTTCACTCAGTGATTATGTAATTCTATACTTTTAGGGAATAAGTGTTTTGACTAGGAGTCAGAAATTATGAGAGGGAGATAACTGGGAAACACAGGCAACTTCAGATAAGGGTAAATCTGGGTGACCTTGGACTCTCAGAAGGAAGTAGGTGGTATATCCAATCTGATTAGCAATGCATAGGTGATAAAATATGCTTCCCTTCTCTCAATAGAGATGCTGGAGACTACAGTAGCAGAATTTCCCAAATATTGTCAGGCATGATCACTTATTTTGCTTAATTTATTTCCCCCTCTCACATCCACCATGTAGATAACTGTTTACTTTGTATTCATTTTGGATATAGTTTTTTTCTGTTGTCTCCCTCCAATAGAATACAAGTTTCTTGGAGGTACAAGTATTGCTTCACTTTGCTTGGCGCATAGTTAAAGCCTCCCCAAGTGCTTTAAAATTAATTGATTATAATGAAAAATCTCGGACAGTTGTGTGGCACACTGAATAGAGCACTGAGCCTGGAGTCAGGGAGACCTGAGATCATGTTTGGCCTGATACTTACTGCCTGTGTGACCCTAGGCAAGCCACTTAACCCTGATTGCCTCAGTTTCCTCATCTATAAAATGAGTTGGAGAAGGAAATGGCAAACCAGCCCAGTACCCCTTGCCAAGAAAACCTCAAATGGCATCGTGAAGATTAGACATAACTGAGAAACAATTACAATAAAAAATCCCATGGTCAGGGACGAGGGAAGGGAATCATATATTTATAAATAATTATGGTATTAAAAAAGCATAAAGATTTTTTTTAATAATAAGGAAGAAAGCATGAGAGTCCTTGGCTCTGGTAACGAAGGATTGTCAAGTGTGGGAGAGACATGACCTCTTTTCATTACCCTGAAAAAACTCCCCAAACATCTCCCTTCATGGTACCTTTTACATAATGCTGTGGACTTCTGGCGTTGGGTATAAATGAATTAGTTGGACTGAAAGTTCTACTCAGATTGCATTTTGGAAACATTTTATTGTAGTACATTCAGCTTCAGCCAAAAACAAATCATATCTGTCATTACAATGTTTCCATCCCTCATTTCTAATTGTTTGAAAGATCTTTTGCATCTCTTGAGTCAAGTTTCAGGGAGGAAATAGAATCTGGAAGGGACCTAAACACATCAAGTCCACTTTCTGAATTTCGGGAAAGATTACACCTTAATCATCCCACACACATGTGAATTTGGCTTCTTGCTAAAGGTTTCCAGATGGTGATTTTCTTTCTTTCTTTCTCTTTATTTTTTAAGAAGAAGCCTATCTCAGTGTCCAACGTCTCTGTTTTCTGTGTAGAAATTTATCCCTGGATCTAATCTAAAACCCACAATACTGAATTTTGAATTCATTTCCTCTTGTTTTGGCTTGAATGAAGATAGACAACAGATGTCTACCATCCTCTGTATGTAGGTGATGACTATTACTGTTGGAACTCATGAGCCATCTATATTTGAATTCACATGGACCAGGGTTCGGGTCATGGAGGTTTTTCAGTGATGTTACCTCAACAGCTAAAGTACTTGCCTCAGTTCCCCCTTCCTTCTCCCAGTTAAGCTGGGCTTTTATTAGTTTTCCACGCTAATAAGCATGGTGTAAGACAACATGATGTAGTAGACAAAGGGTCTGTCCAGGCATTTAGGTTAGACAGAGACTTAACTCCTGTTTCTGACTAGGTGACTCTAGGTATGTCATTTATTCTCTGAGTGAGACAGACAACTCTCTAAAACTGCAATTTACCTAATAGTTCTTAATTTGTTTTGACAAAGGAAGTTTCTACATGGGGAGACCCCCATCCTGATAAAATTACAGTTGTAGACCAAAGCAACAATAACAGTACAAACTATCATTAACAGACCAGGAAAGAAACATATATTGAAATAGTAAAATGTATAATAGTAACTGAAATACAAAGTAAAGCAAGTAGAAAACCAGTTCAAGACCTATTTCCAAATGAGTATAAGGTTATCCCTTCTCCGTCCTCATAACCTCCCTCAGAAAAAGATGGAACCCAAAACATGCAAATGGGGGAAACATGAAAAAGTTCCTAATGTAGTAAGACTAAAAGTTTGGGAAGGTTGACAGCTCCCCATCTTCCTTTGCTACATCTTCATCCAGGTCATGCCTACTACTTGTGGTTCCTCCATCCCAGGCTCTTTCCTCAATTTCAGTTCCGCATCATCAACTGCCATTTGAACATACATGTGCCAGTGTTACATCCAATTCAATAGGTCTAAAAGAAAACTCTTCCCAGTTACCTTCAGTTGTAGAAATTGAGACAAAAACTATGCCTAGGTTTTATTTTAGAGATTTTCTTAGAGAAAAACTCTGGGGTGGAGGCAACAAACCAAGAGGAGAAAATGGACTCTCTTAGGATTAAGTCCCCAGGATCTGACATGGTCAATATATGCCAAATGTCTTTGGGAGCTCTGGATTGAGTGACACATCCAAAGTTTATTCATTTATATGCTTTTTTAAAAGCTCTAATTAGGGAACTTAAATTATCAATAAGATGAGGGAGAAATTAGTAAAGGAATTTTTTTTGTGGAGGGGGATGCATCCCTTCTTCAACTCAATTAGTATGTTGTAGGCTGTCATCTACATTGCTTAAACACAAGGCTATCACTTGTCCTATTTCCAAAAACTTTGCTCATCTTAATGAATCTCTTCTGAACCCTCTTCATGTTATCATCTTTAGATTGTAGCTTCAAAAACTGAACACGCTTGCTTGGTGGTACATTCCTAATTTCAGCTTAAATACCACTTTCCCAAGAAACTTTGAGTAAGGAATGGCCTTCTCCTTCAGACCTTACATAATCCAATCTTGGTTTTGTAATACTGGGCATAATAGTGATCTCTATTGATGTCTTATTGACCTCCCCTTATTACCCTCCACACTACAAGCATTTAAGAGGCAGAAATTATGCCTCATCTAAAACTTGTACATCTTCCATTGCTACTATGTTCTGCACTCAGGAGGTGCATACTAAAATATTTGTTGTTTCTGTGTTGGTTTAAAGATCTGATTGAGTTGAACACAATGGAAGGATTTGAGTCTGTTTTATGCAATGTAGCATCATCTTCTCCCCCACAGCTGTCCTATGTTGCTACAATTTATGTTCCACTTTGACTCCCTAGATCTTAAGATTGTAGTTTTAGGGTTGGAATAGATCATATAATTTAATTTCTTCATTTCACAAAGGAATAAACAGCTACCCAGGGCAGGGAAGTGAGTAGTCCAAGAACCCATGGGAAAGTAGCCAAGTCAGGACCAGGCTTTATCCTGGAGACATAACTCATCGTTTGCCACCCTCTCCAAGTTTGGCTTTTCCTTCCATTAGGACATAGAGGGCTGAAAGGAGGAGTCATCCTATTCCTTGACCCACACCACAAATTCCAGGCTGTTCTTCTGCAACACTCAGAAACTTCCCTCCATTGGTTTACATCACCCTCTTCAAATGCTCATTGTGTTCATCTGCTGCCCCGCAGGTCAATCTCTCTCTATTCTTAATAAGTTCAAGACCTGGGTTAGACCGCACCTTGTTATATTTGACTTCAAAATAGACTGTCAAACACCTAAGTCTCTAAATTAATGAATATCCTAAATTCTCATGACTTTCTTCATCACCATATCTCAGCTATCCACAAGGGCAGTCACACCTTGGATACTGCTCACTGCCCCACACTGTTTGACCATTAGGACTCTGAAATTCTTCTCTGTTTATGATCTCCTGCCATTTTTCTGTCTTTTCCAGGGACTTAACCTTCCTAAACAGGCTGTGTCCTCTGTGGAAGGTTGAATATCTTGATCTCTCCTGTTCTCCTCTCTGTTTTGGCCTTTCTTTCACTGTCTAAATCAAGGCTTCTTACACTGTACCATATACCCTTCTCCATTCCCATGAGGCCGCGAGGTGGTGCAGTGTATAGAGCATGTAGCCTGGAGTCAGGAAGACCCGACAAAGTCAGCCTCAGACACTGATGAGCTGTATGAGCTTGGGCCTGTCACTTCATCTCTGTTTTAATCCTTCATCCTTAAAATCGGAATAATAGTAGAACCTAGCTCCCTTGGTTGTTTTTGAGGATGAAATGAGATTATAATCATAAAACACTTAGTCCAGTGCCTAACCCATGTATAAATGCCAGTTATCATCATCATCATCTACATCACCAATATTCAAAGATTTCAAGGGGTCTGTTTCAAGAGAATTTGGATGAGAAAAATTCTATTTTTATATTCACTGATCTCTAAATGAAATTAAACATTTCTTTCAAGCATTTAAAAGCATTGTTCTGGTAATAAGGGCTCCATAGATTTTACCAATGGCCGGCAAGGTTTGGGACACACAAAAGAGTAAAATATCCCTGCAAGAAGGCACTCTTTCACCCCTGAATCCTTTGATCTCTTTTCCTTCCTTTGTTCCTTTTCCTTCTCTTGTTTTGTACTCATTCTCAACCGTATTTCATCCCCACTTTCTACCATCTCTGCCCTACTTTCTAGGCGGTAAATGATGCTGGAAGAAGTCATTAAACCATGCTGATGAGGCAGAGTACAGACTTGTGTTATCTTGCCTCCATCCCCTAACTGCTCCAGTGAAATTCTTTTATTTTTCTCTTATTTACACCCCCATATTTTCAAACAATCTCTTTCAAGTCCCCAACTTCTTTCTTCTCTGTAGATAACTTTGCCTCCTACTTTACTGAGAAAACTAAGGCTATCCATTAATTTTCTGCATCTAACCACTAGATAACCTTGATACTTCTTTCTCTCTTTACCAGTCCCTTCCTCAAGTCTCAAAGAATGACATGTCTTGTTGTGTTACATGTCACTTTCATACTTGAACCCTCAGGACTATCATCAGCATTAATCCTACCTTTCCTCCCTATTTTATTTTTCAATCTTTTCCTGTCCATTACATTTTCTTCTACTTACAACTATTCTCAACACACCCCATTCTTTAAAAATGATGGTTTATCATCTCAAGATATTGTCCTATATCTCATTTCCTTTTAATTTTTAAATTCCTGGAAAAAGTAAATTATATAACTGCCTTTCCCACTACCTCCACTTATTCTGCTCAAACCATTGTATTGTGATATCATTATTCTATTGAAATTTCCATCTAAATCTGATGGACTTTTCTCAATTCTCCTTTTTGACTTTTCTCTTATTTTAGATGCTATTGATTACCCTCCACCCTCCGCTTCCAGAAACACTCTTCATGTTTGGGTTCCATGATATTGATTTCCACTGGTTCTTCTACTTGTTGATACCCTCTATATTTTCCTATCTATATGTAGCGTCTCCTCCCTTCTTCAGCTCCCTCCTTTCTTGATTCTGTCCAGGTCTCCCCTCTTTTTTCTGTAAACTCTTTTCCTCAGTGATCTTATTTGTCACCATGGGTTCAACGATCACTTCCATTCATATTACTTCCAAATCTACTTACCTTTCTCCTGGCTCTGGTTCTACATTAACTATCCCTCCTTGAGAGATCCATCCACATGTCCCACCTTATTCTCAAAGTCAATATGTCTAAAACTAGACCCAAAACTTTCTCCTCCAAACTTTACCATCTTCCCAAACATGCAGTTTTGAAACTCCGGAGTCAAATATTTGCATCCCTTTCTCGCTCTTACCCCCATACAAAATTAGTTACCATGTCATGTCAATTTTACCTTCCTAGGAGCTCTTGTGTCTATCTGCCTTTTTTCCCTCTTCCACTGCAATACCTCTACCTCAGGCCTTTGGACCATTCCAATAGAATATAATTATGAGGCAAAAAGGATAGAATGATGGACCTCAAGGCCTAAAAACTCTGAGTTTGAATCCTACCTAGGTCACTAACCAGCTCATGACCTTGGGCAATCACTCGGTCTTTTTGAACTCTTTAGAGTTTTCATTGGGAAAGTGGAGATAATAATAGCCCCTAGTCTCACAGAGTTCTGAAGTTCAAATGAGAAAACAAAGGTAAAACACTTTGCAGAAAAAATGTTATAGAAATGGTAGACATTATCACTTGTGTTGTTGCTGTTGTAGCAGCTTCCTACAGTAAATCCTCTCTCGCTGTTCCCAGTCTCTTTCCTCTCAGTTCTTTCTTTGTACAACTGCTAAAATCATCTTCATTTGGCCCATGCCATCCACCAGCTCAGGCTGACCTTTAGTCATTCCCTCTTGTTTTGAGTATAAAATAGAAACATAACCTGACACTTCTGGATCTAGTTCCAGCAGATCTTAATCATTGCCTTTCACATCCTCAACATTCCAGCCAATTTAGACTGCATTAAAATTGCTCCAACTTTACGTGCCATCACTGTTGTTTTGCTCAAGCTATATACCCCAGCTCTTAAAATTGATTCCTTCCTAAGGAGTTTATAATCTACTAAGAATGGGGGTGAGGGTAATGAAATAGATAAACATATATAATTATAACAAAAAAGTAAAGGATAGTGGTGGTGAAGGAGAAATCTTGGCAAAAACGCTTTAGGAAAGTTTGAGGAGGGGCCAGTAGGTGGCGCAGTAGATAGAGCGCTGGACCTGGACTGGAGGACAGGAGTTCAAATCTCACCTCAGACACACATTAGCTTTGTGACCCAGACCACTATCTGTCTCAGCTTCCTTGACTATAAAATCAGGATGATAAAAATGCTTACCTCCCAGGGTTGTTGTTAGCATTGAATGGATGATAATGAAAAAGCATTTAGCATAATACCTAGCGCATAGTAATTGCTATATAAATGTTGTTATTTTATCATCATCATCATCATTATTTCTGGCTTTCAGGATGCTTTACTTGCTTAAATGATCAATAATTTAATTTTCTATGTATCTCTTCTTGAGCCTACTACTAACTCCAACCGGAAAGTGTCCTCTCCCTCTTCACTTTCCTAGAGTGTCCTGCTAGGGCTCTACTTCATCTCAGCTACCCCTTACTGTCTGTCATACTTATCTCTGCCTGCACACACATGTGGTTATATACACATATATATTTAAATATACACATGTATATATACATGTACATATGTACTGCATATATTATGTACATACACACATATGTTACCCTCACCCCCATACTCAGTAGCTCCTTAAAGCAAGAGACTGTATGCTATTTATAGAAAAAAATAACATTACCAACACTTAATACAGTATCCTACACACAATAGACACTTAATGTTTTTTGGACTTAATTTAAACCAGGCCTTCTGACTTAAAACCCAGTATTCTTTTTACTGCTATGCACTGACACCTTTTCCTCTCATCTTGTACATAGCAACCAGTTTCTTATCTTCTTTTTGTCAATTTCTTTTGCAAAATACTTTATAAATATTTGTGTATTATCTCCTCCTGCTAAAGGGTGAGCTTCTTGAGAGCAGGAATTGTCTTTCTTTTTTTCTGATTTGTATTCCCTGCACTTAGCACTGTGCCTGACACCTAGTTGGCCCTTACTAAATGTTTATTGTGTGGAATTAAATTGAAAATACATTTTAACTTAGCTTTGAAAGGAGCAAGGGCTCACAAGATTTAGAGGTGAGGAAGGAGACTATTTCAGGCATGGCATGAAGCCTTTTCAAAGGTATGTAGATAGTAAAAGGAATGGTGTGTCTGTAGAACAGCAAATAGGTCAGTTTGGTCAGACTGAAGAATATATGAGAGTGAATCATGTGAAATGAGTCTGGAGAGATATGTCAGAGCCCAATTTTGAAAGACTTCAAAAGCCAAATGGAGTTTTTAATATTCTGCAAATATGGGTCTTACCAAGTTCCTCTCCAATGAAGGGGTCTTTATGAGTCCCTAATGACTTTAGAATAAAATGTATATGGAGGATGGATTGGAGAGGGGAAAGACTGGAGGTAGAAGGCCATTGTGTGTGTTCATCCTTTGTTGCCAAAGAAGACCACGCCATCAGAGAAATAATGACATGACTTGTACTTGACTTTGTTTTGAATGAGGGAGGGCTGTGCAGGTCACCAGTCTCAGAGCCTCCTCCAGAGCCATCTGAATCCAGAAGGCCAATTAGGAAGATATTATAATTGTCCAGGTTATAGGTAAGTGAGCGTTTGACCTAGGGTGATTTTTCTATTTAAAAAGATTATATTTATGGATTGTTTTGAGTCATCCTCAAATCATATCCTCTTTTCCATCTAGGTTATTGATGAAAATGGAAGTGACGATGATTTTCTTTCACATTTGGTAGGCAAGCTTAAGAAGAGGAGGGAAGAGCCCTGCTGAGTACTCCAGCTTGTCTCAGTGTACGTAGGTGTGAGGCACTAAAGAACACATGGTCTGGGGACAGAAGGGTGGGAACTGGGGAGTTTATTGTGATGGCGATTCTTCTATAATGACCTCATTATAGCCTTTTCTCTTCATTTCCAGACACAAAATCTATGCATGAAAGGAACATACATCAAATGCTGAGCAGCTGGAAATCCTATGATATAGTGGCTTGTCGATTTTCTGGGGAAATGGGCCATTAGGCCAGCCCTCTTAAGAATACCAAGGAGGATCAGAAAAGAGAGCTCATCCACATCCAGGGGCCTCAAGCCATTCAGATACTTACATGCTCATCTGATACTGTGTGAGATAGTAGAGACAGAAATACACCCTTTTGTGAGTGGATTTATGTTTTCTTTGGTTTTGATGAGAGTGTTGAATAGGACAGAGTAAAAAGCCCCACCTGATACAATGAGAAAGGCATTGGATTTTGAGTCAGGGGGCTAGAGTTAAAATCTCACCTCTGCCACCTACTATGTGGGTAGCCTTGGGTAAATTGTTCAAACTCTCTGAAACTCAGTTTCCCTATTGTAACATGAGGGGGTAGGGGGGAGGTTATTCTAGATCATCTCTAAGGGTCCTTCCAGCATTAAATCTGTGATTGTCTAAGAGAGATGACACCTGACAGTTTTGTTTCACCAGCTAGACAACTTGTGTTTTCTTAAGCTCTTGCCAGTAATGTGCTACTGATAAGTAAAGTTCTAATAAAAGATATCATTTCACTTAACAAAAGTTAACCAGATATGTATTATCCCAAATTTGATAACAAATATGCATCAGAAAAACTGAAACCCCAACACAGAACTGCTGTTCTTGAAGTTAGGAAGACTCATCTTCCTCAGTTCAATTCTGGCCTCAGATACTTACTGGTTCTGAGACCCTGGGCAATTCACTGAACCCTGTTTGCCTCAGTTTCCTCATCTATTAAAATGAGCTAGAAAAGGAAATGGCAACCTGCTCAAATATTTAAAAAAATATGTAGACAACCAGTGCTTTTTGATCAGAAGGATAAAGATTATTTGGGTATCTCATCTTGGAACACTTTTTAATACAAGGATTAAATGGAAATCTCTGTACACAAATGGAAGAGTCTTAGGGAACTTGCATTTTACTTGAGAAAAATAATGAGATTTAAGGGCTCTTCTAGTCCAGTGAATCAGGCAGTCCAACATTGGTAGGACAGAAAGGCATCCTTTTTTTGGCCTCAGCAAAATACTGTTTTTCTCTGTTGACCAACATCCTTAGAAAGAACTACTTGGTTTAATGGATATATATCTTGCCATCCTGCCATCAGTAATCTGAACAGCTTGAAATACTGTCTGTCATCTTACATTGCTTTCTTTCTGAAGCAAACACAATCACTGGGTTGTTTTTCATTGATTTAAAAACATTGCCTTGCTGAAGCATGAGCTTGTGTGCAGTCATAATTCTTGTCTTTTCTTCCTCAGCAAAGTCTGTGATCATTCTCTGAGTTTTGAGCAGGTGTCATGTATCAGATCCAAGTGCTTAATCAATGCACTAGAAGGAATCTTTTCCTTAAGGCCTTGTGTTTACTCCATCTCATTTATCTTGGGAAAGATCTTCAAATGCTTTTTGAAGATACTGGAAAAGCAGGTTAGCATTTCCCCTTGGCAAGAAAAGCTAGAAGAACATGAAACTCCCCTGTCCATTCTTTAGCCTTTCCCCTGCAGCTTAATCTGAAATTCCTTTGCCAGTATCTCTGGGTCACTTTATTCCTTGGCAATAAGAAGCAATGCCATTATTTATAGGATCCAAGACAATGCAAGGAGTAACCAGCCAGAGATACCTCAATAAAGCCGGATTGACCTTGCTTCCATGAATTCAAAATAGCAAGCTCATGACTACCATAGGAGTCCCATGGAATGGTGGAAAGAGAGGGGTATAAAACACTTTAAAATCCTTTAAAAAAGTTCTTGGAGATGAATAGTTCAATTTTATTTCATCGATGAAGAAACAGAGGCACAGAGAAGCTGAATTACTTGTTTAAGGTCACATAGCTAGCAAGAAACAAGACTGGGACTTTAATCTAGGTTGTGTCTCTAAATTCCAATGCTCTTTCCATTTGATCATGTTAAGCTAAGAGAAGGGTATCTGAGTTCTGGACTTGACCATCAGCTGTACAACTTTGGAGGAGTCACTTGATTTTTTCTGTGTTAGTTTCACAGAATCATTCTCCTATGAAGTAGAGGGTTACATGGGACAATTTCTAAGGTCTTTTTCCACCTTGTACCTTTTTGATTTTTGCAAACTCATTTTTCACTCAGTTGAAAAACATTTAAGTATCTAGTATATGCTAGGTAATATACTAATTCCAGAAAAACATGAAGAGGCAAAAGACAATCCCTGCCCTCAAGAAATCTGAAATATAATGATATTTTTGATAACTTCTTACTAGTTAGTCATATATTTGGGATCTCATAAACAGTGGTTTGCTGGTAAATATTTAACAACTGGCTCCCTGTCCCCTTCCCTCCGAAAAAGTATCCTCAACACACTTTTAAGTTTGATTTCCATTAGTAACATTTTCTTCCTACTTTCTTAAGTCTATCCAATCAACAAGACAGTAAATCACATCCTGATTTGTAGCATTACTAAGGTAGAAATGCTCACACTGAACATTTAACAATGAGTACGAGTTGGTTCCAGCACACCACTGCTATTGAAGGCTTATGGAGATGTAGAATATAACCTACCATTCCATCTCTAAAAGAGGAAGATAAGGCTCCCAGTGACATTTTCTTAAATTAAATTAGGTATGATCAATAAGAGTTTTCCAGAAATGGCCTAAAATTTTATATTATTCACCTTATTTGGTCTAGATAAGCAGTACTAAATAAAAGTAATGTAATGTTGCTTACTAGCTCTTTTTGAATCAATCCTGGAATCTGCCAGGCTCATTCAGAGCTTACTCTTTGATTAGATCTGGGATTTGGCATCCTGGACTTTTTGTTTTATTTTAATTTTTTGCCAAGTACAGAGCACCAGGAATTAATTATACCCATCTTTCCCAAAGACAAATTTTGGCCACTAAAATTCAGAATAAGAGTTTCAAGCAATTCTAGGGGCCAAGAAGAGAGAGAAAGACCATGGAGTCAGGAAGAACAGGGGATGAGAAAGCCTGTGCTGAGATTGAGGGTGGAAAGATCAAGGAAAAAGAATGAAGTAAACTTGAATGCATAAAGCAATTAAAAATGTATTGGTATATGATTTATTTGGAATTCCTAGCTCTTTTCAGGATTAATTCTAGTAGGAAATAAGGTGATATTCTCACCCTTACTTCTTCTCACTATTATTTTTTAAACCCTGGAAAATTCTAATGTTTATTTTTAATACAGAGTTTTAAAGAGACTGAACTGAAACTTGCTGCTTCTGGGACGTTCCTGCCAATGGAGAAGATCCAAATTGGCTCTACCACGAAGAGACAGCTATGCCCACATAAGCATATTTTGGCTTTCTGCTTTTGTAGACTTTTTGCCAGGCAGACAATCAGTACAGAACTGAGAAAAGACAAATGAGGGCAAATAGTTATAGTGGATGTGGTCAATTGGTTAAAACTCTGGCCCAAAGGAAGGATATCTGGATACCATTTTGGGTCCTTGAGTGGTGTGCTGAATAGCTTCGAGTAAACCAGGAAAGCTTTTCTTAGGCTAGTGTCCCACTGAACAAATAGAGACAATATCTCTGACCTTCCTTCCCAGTAGTTTGGAAACAACACCATTCATTCTGATTGTTCCCTTTTGACTGAACATTCTTCTTGGGATGAGTAAGATCTGGCCTGTCTGTGGAGAAGTACTTGCTTTATAATTACCATGGTAGGGAAGGGGATTGATTGGAATATTGATACGTAAGTAGGGGAACTGGAGAAGGGCAGGAAAAATACACTCTTCCACCACTGTATAACCCATAGAGAAGTTCCCTGTAAGAGTTACTAACTTGTGATCTACATGATCTAATGGACCAGGTTCTAATCCCAGCTCTACCATTGGTGTCATCTTGGTAGAGTAATTTTACTTCTCAGGAGCTCTCTTTCCTCATCTGCTTAAAAAGAGAGGGTGGAATTAGATGATCTCTAAGGTCTATTTACATCTCTTGGTGCTCATTCAATTAAAGGTCAATGCAAAATAACATACATAAAACAACACAATTTAATTCAATAGACATTTATTAAGTGGCTATTATGTTCCAGATATAGTACTAAGTGCTAGGGATATTAAAAGAGGCAAAAGGCAATCCCTGCCCACAAAGAATGTGAGAGACAAAGGGAAGACATAGGCAAGCAAATATATACAAAGTGAACTATGTAATTAATAATGGGAAGGCACTAGAATGAAGAAGGGTCGGGGAAGGCTTCCTTCCTGTAGGAGGTGGGATTTTAGTTGAGATTTAAAAGAAGCCAGTACCCAGTATTTATACAATGATGCCTGAATCTAGGTGTTGCGACAAAACTTTCCGGTTGAGCCATGAATTTTGCAACAAGAAAGCAAATCAGACTTGACGGCATTGACTGTCTCTCTAAGGAAGCCACACAGATGGGAAAGGAGCACCAGCAAATTGCTTTTGGCTGTACTTTTATAACAACATCATATATTTTAGGTTTTTCTTCCTTCATGTGTGGTACGTGTTTCTGTCTCATTTAGAAATAGTAATTGAACAATAACTTCAGCCGTTGGGCTGCTCTCTGGAAAGGGGCTGCTTTGACATTTGCTTTGCCTCTTGCAAGACTCTCAGAGCTCTCATTTCATCTAGGCAGTGGAAAAGTCCACTTTTCCAATGTGTGTGATAAGCAGGTTGAAATAGTTTACTGTCATGGCAACTGTTCTAATTAGTAGAGAAGTCGATCTGACATGGAAGTTCACAGGAGAAGCAGTCTCCTGTTAACATTAGGAGTAACCAAGCTGGATGGACCACATATACACGAGCTTTCAGATCTCTCATCTGAATGAGAGTTCCCTTAAACAGTTACCAAGACGCAGAACCTTTAGCTATCAGGAAGCGAAGAAGAGCTGTGGGGCAGTCATAGTTAATTAGATTCTTTCTTTAGGAGTCATGTCACTGACGAGACCCGGAGATGGCTCTTTACCATGATGCTAAACTCTGTGAAACCCAGAGTTGGCTGATCCTCATGGCAGGGCTGCACGTGCTGTTGTTAGGGTAGGGGTTTCTAGGAGGCTCCTTCAACTTCTGTTTCCTATTCTGGTCTCCCCTCCTGACATTAGCAGAGAGTTGAGACTTCTAGTGGTTCATTTACTTTCTTGTCTTCCACCCCATTCTTCATGTGGATAGTCACCGAAGGAAATCTAAGCCTGTAAAACACAGATGTGTATTTATTGAGGGCCCGCGGAAGCAGCTCAATATAGAACAGAGAAAACTACTTGTAAAGCATGTAAACTGCCCCAAAGTTAGACCATCTAGTCCAACCTGTATATGAGCAAAAATAATAGGGCAGGAATCTCAGCCGAAGGAAAATTAAGCAGACAACATGGTGTAATGGATAGAGTGCTGGATTTGGAGTTTGGAAGACTTTTGAATTCAAACCTAGCCATTGGCAAGAGCTGTGTGAGCAAGGGTAAGCCATTTATTTAGAATGGAGTGTCTGGAACCCTCTGCCACACTTCATTCTACATACCCAATATGTCAAAGGATTGGAAGAGTTCTGGACCTTACTCATCTATTAAGACATTCATAAAACAGTACAACCTGTTTTTAACTCTAGGTCCAAGTCAGTGGGGATGCCTTGAGGATGCTTAAATTCTCTACACAAAGCAAGAGGGATAAAATAGAAGTGGGGTGGAAAAGAGGGAATGGTTTGATTTCTCAGAAAGAAAAAAATGATCTTATATCCTTATCTTACAGTTTTTTTCAGCCAATAGAGGGAAAATCACATATTTTCACAAAAAGTAAGTTCTTTTACTTGTAGATAACACAAGAAATACTAGTCTGATCATGTGATTAATTAAATTCATTGACAAATGGTGAATGATAAATTGTTTTGACAATGGATGCTTTTTTCTTTTAAAAGTTTATTATCACTTTGATATCTCTTTTCTTTTTACTCCTAGGACTTCTATTTATAAATTAATTGGTTATGTAGAGGATTGTCTGATACTCTTGTCTCTTGAACAGTTGTAGATATACTGGGTGTGTGTGTTTGGAAAAGAGTGGACTTTATTACCAGCAATTGAATGAGAGGTTGGGGAACCTCAAAATATGTAGAATGTGAGAGCTGGAAGGGACTTCAGAGCTTATCCAGTTGTAGGGTCACAGGTATGGAGCTGAAAGGGATCTAGTCTAATGCTCTCATCTAGGCTAATCCACTCATTTTATAGTTGAGGAAACTGAGGCTCTGAGACATGCAGAATCAGAACTAAGTCTAACACCCAGGAGCTGCAACCTCAATCTAAGGCTTTTTTTTTCACTTTAATGTATAGACTTCAGTGTCATCAGTGGTCTCCTCATGTTTCCAATTCCTACTAAGAAATTTTGGGGGAGCCAAGACTGAATTGATAAACTGGATACCCCTAGAGCAGACAAGTCTTCCTGGGGACAAGCTGGAACATACCAGTCAGCTAGGACTTCCTCAGAGCAGAGGCATCTTTAGCCTTCTGAGGATTCTCTGAAGAGGCTATAGACATTCTGGCTTCCTTCAGTTCTGTCTTAGTCTAGAATGAATCTAGGCAAGTTCAAAAAGCTCCAGAATCACTCTGGTTTCTGACAGAGACTGAGAAAGGGTGATCTGGTTTTGGATTGTCGGCTGTATGATTCTCAGATTTCATTGCTTCAGTATTTCAAAAATGCTCATTTTGTTCGTATAGGCACTCCTTCTACCAATCAAGTTGTAACACTTCCAAACTGTGGTAGATGATTTCACTTCTATGGTTAAATTTTATAATTTTATATATACACATACTCGCATGTATATATGCACACACATATACATATGCACATATACACACATGTGTGTATGCATGAATATGTACACATATATGCCTATTACACGCACATACATACTACATACATATATACACATACATACATACGTAGACACATATGATCTGGTGGCCAATCCTCTGTTGATGAGCCTCACAAAACTCAGCTAGTCTGGTCCTGGGATGGCAGATATAGAGAAATGGCTCCATTCATGACATTAAATACTTTTCCTCAGGGGCCAGTGTCCTGACATTCTACTTTTTAAACACAGACACAAAGACCAGTTGCTGTTTTTTAATTGAGTTAGAGCATCACAGATTGTAAGTGATAGCTGTAATGAATTTGTGTACTTTCAGAGTTAATGTGGTATTCTATTTTTGAGGTGGTAAGAAAAGGCTAAATATATATGAGAGCTTTTTCCTAAATTTTTTTAAACCAATCTTCCCTCCCCACCCATAACTTGGGCTGGGGGTTGGGAGTGGACAGAGAAGTACATATTTGGTAAAGTAATTATGTAATAACAAGGGTGTGAATTGGTGCATGGGGTAGACCTGCCATCTTGGACTTAGGAAGTCCTAACTGAAAGTTCTGCCTCTGATATATTCACTCTGTGACCCTGAGTAGCTCAAACTGTCAGTGTTCTAGATAATTCTCCAAGACTCTGAGATGCTCATTTGCATTGATAAAAGGGTTTTTGACTGTGAGTTTCCTATGCCAAAGAAAGGACAGACCTAACCCTAAATGCCCCTTGGGTAAAGCACCCCAAACCCTCTTTGTAATCAGGAGATTTAGAGTAAGACTGACATTCCACAATGATAAAAGGACTTGATCCAGTTTCCTAATTGGTTTGGGGACAATCTCTGCTATAAAGTTCTCTTCTCTTCTTGAGAGTGTCAGAAAATTCCTGACTAGAAAGGAAAGTATAATGGGCCAGACTATGCTAGGAGACCTTTAGAGAGAGCGGTTTAGAAGTCAAGTTTATTCAGTGTAGATTTGGGAGATTTTATTTAATAAGCACTCTACCTTATGCTGTTGGTTATTATTTTTCAATTTGTGTATTCCTCTTCCCTTGAAAATAAGTCCTAGAAATATCCCTTTGCATTCTGGAGTATGGCAAAGTGTAGAAAGAAAATAGGGGGAAAATGGCAGAGCTGACATGTAGTTATGGCAGCTGTATCAGAAGAAAGAGAAACCTGGATGAGAGCATTAGACTAGATCCCTTTCAGTTCTACACCTGTGACCTCAAAACTAGGTAAGATCTGAAGTCCCTTCCAGCTCTCACATTCTGCATATTTTGGGGTTCCCCAGCCTCTCATACAAATGCCAGTACTAAAGTCCACTCTTTTTCAAACCTATTCTTGTCTCTTGAACACTTGTAGATGTACTAGGTGTGTAGGTTTCACAGTATTAGGGATAGCATAAGGAAGATCTGTGAAACCTAGGGGCCAACCAGGCACAGGGACTGAGAAAGTTTGAGATGTTTTCCCTGGCATTCAGCAACCAAAAAAGTTGGTAAATTAGCCAAAGGCAGCCTAGGTAGTAAAATGGACATTATTTCTCCCTGGGCCCCTAGGCTGAGAGATCTCTGTTAAGTTACTGGGCAGAATAGCTTGCCTAGTAACAGTTTCCTTCTGTTGTTAAGCCCCTCTCAAAATGTTATTCCCCTTTGGCTTAATATCTGATAAAATGTTAACAGTCACTTCTTGTTTAGTCCATTTGCATGGTAACCACCTGTGCCCCCCCATGTTAGCCCCCCATTACCAGGTAACCCCCTCTTGCTGAGCCCCCCCCCCTTTCCTGATTGGTTACTTCTACTGGCACCTGTTTTCTGTTAGGGGTCCTGTGCCTAGTAACTCCCTGACAACCCCTTCTGTTTTGGGGGTTCTTGCCTAGTAGTCAGCACCCCCCTTACTCTGTCAGAACCCTGTTTGTTGTGGAAACCTCAAGGCTGTACTGAGTAGCGCCGAAATGCTTAAAATGCACTCACCCACCTCAGTTTGGGGCTGTCTCCTCTGGGTCTGTATATGAGGCAGACGCCAGCCTGGCTAATAAATGATGCTCTCGAAATTCCTAATTGACATTTTCTTGTGACTTAATAATTCAGTCCATTTCAGTAGTACAGTGGATAAAGTACTGGCCCTGGAGTCAGGAAGACTCATTTTTCTGAGTTCAAATCTAGCTTTAGATACTTACTAGTTGTATGACCCTGGGCAAATCACTTAACCCTGTTTGTCTCAGTTTCTAGTGAACTGGAAAGAGAAATGTCAAATCACTCCAGTATCATTGCCAAGAAAACCCCAAAGGGGGTCATAAAGAGTCAGGCACAACTGAAACAGAATAAATCAGTGAAAAGTGAAAGCCTTAGGATGAAAAGCAAAGATCAAGGGTGGGGAACCTGTGGCCTCGATGGATATGTGGCCCTCGGTCCTCAAGTGTGGCCCTTTGAATGCAAACTTCACAGAACAAATAAAAACCCCTTAATAAAAGGACTTATTTCTGTGAAGTTTGGAATCAGTCAAAGGGCCACACTTGAGGACCTAAGGGCCCAAGTTTCCCCACCTCTAGGCAAGGTCCTTTGGATAAGTTCCAAGGAGGAGATGGTGATCAGGTAGCTTTCTTGATTTCTATCATTCGATTGGAAGTGGAAGAATCCTAATCATAGACCAGCACTATGAGAAGAGGAACAGTGCAGGGGAAAATGTAAAGTATACAAAGAGTCCTTACAGTGATTTGCAGTAAATAGTGGCCTAAAAGAGTACTTATGAAAGTATGTAACTCATTTCCAGGAAGTAGCTTATACCTTGTGAAAAAAAAAAAATCAGGCTTATTATATAACATGACAAAATAACATGGTACAGTTTTAATAGCTGCAGTTAATACATTAAACATGTTTCCCTAAATAATGACTATTTTTTATGATTTTTTTCACCTCTAATTACAATATTAAATCATTCACTTTTTAATTTGTTCTGTGGCATGTTTTTATTTTTTTCCAGACTGAAGGATGGTTGAGTTGAAGTTCTAAATTTCTCTACTTTGCTTAACATCATTGATCTAAAGCTGCTGGGTATTGCTGTGGTTTATGATTGTGTTATTTTTGGTGACTCAATTTCCATATGAAGATTGCCTCACATTTTACAAGCCTGAAGGGCAATAAGAAGCAATCTGCTGTGGTTGGTCAACTGCTATACAGTTCAACAAGACCTGGGTTCAGATTCTGCTCACACATGCATTAGCTATGTGACCCTGAGCAAGTCACTTAACCTTTTCTTCAATTTCCTTCTCTGTCTAGATGGTCTTTTTAGGATTCTCCTAGCTCTGAATATATGATCCTTGGATAATAGATATAGGTTTTAAAAGTCCATCTGATACATTATCAATTTCCAGTGTTCCACGTTTTGTGGATGATTGTCAATTCTTCATATTTTCAGGCAGTTTCTATCTAGGCTGCAAGGTGATACTTAAGAAGACAAGTGTCCTGGAGGACAGCCAAGTGTATAATATTGGAGGACTCCAATTAGGGTTCAGTCATGTAACACTGTTTGCCTCAGTTTCCTCATCTGCAAAGTGAGCTAGAGAAGAAAATGGCAAACTGTTCCAGTATCTTTGCCAAGAAAATCCCAAATGGGTCACAGAGTCAAACATGACCGAAATGACAGAATAACAAATACTAGTTTAGTTTAAAAGCTATCTGTAATAAACTTTTATTTGCCACCTACTTACAGGGCACTTTCCTAGGCCATGGCACATGCACACACACACACACTCAGACACAAAAGGAAAATGACAGCTCTTGAATTAGTAGTCACCTATTACTTTAGTCCTTTATCTTCAGAGGTAGTGATAGGGTTGGGAAGGGAGGGCCAGGGAAGAGGGAAGGCTCATAATGGCCTCAGGAGTCAGTGGAAATAACTGTGTTCTTTCTTTTGTGAAGATCTTTGTGGCTATCTTTACCACAGTTAAAATGTGATTATATAGGTAAAACCTTTGCAAATATAAACTACTACATGTTTGTGACTATTATTATTAATAAAATGATTATCATCACCAGTAGTAGGAGTAGTATTAGGTGGTGAAATAGAAAGAGTGCTAGATATAGAATGAGGGAGTCTCATTCTATTACCATGGGACCATGGACAAGTCACTACCTCTTTGTCCTCACTTTCCTCATATATAAAAATGATGGGAGTGGTAGACTTGATTTTGAATGTCAAACTCAAGTAGAAAAGGGTCCATTAATCTATAAATAAGGATTCCTGTGGGCCAAATATTGATTTAGAAGGCCACATAGTAAGTTCACCTATGTTTCATTGCATTTTAATTTATTTTGTTAAATGTTTCCTGATGAAATTTTAATCTGGTTCAGGCACACTTGGGAATGTCCACACCTCTGGATTAAGTGACTTCCAAATGTCCCTTACAGGTCTAATCTATGATGCTCTAATCCTAGGGCAGCTGGGTGACACAGTTATTAGAGCCTCATCTTCTTGAGTTCAAATTCGGCTTCAGACACTAGTTGCATGACCCTGGGTGGAGGGGGGGGTGTTACTTAACCCTATTTGTCTTAGTTTCCACATCTGTAAAATGAACTGTTGAAGGAAACTGAAGACCCACTCCAGTATCTTTGCCGAGAAAAATATCATTAGGAGTCATGAAGAGTTGAACACAATGAAAAACTGAACAACATAATCCTATAAAGGTTTCCTAGAAGTTGGTTGCTGTCCTTGGTTCTCAACTACGACTGATCAGACCGATACAAGCTCGAAATGCTCTACCACAGGTTGGGCACAGACGGTCCATGTGAACATTTGGGGTGGATACGCCAAATTTGTGCATCCTATGTTTACTTTGTGCTGTTCCAATTATGCTTTGCTCATAGAACACAGCACCCTTTCTGATGTGGGCAAGCCATGCTGAACAGTCCTGTGCCAGTATCTACCATGTTGCACAGTCAAATCCAAAGTTCTTGAGAGAGACCTTTAGAGTGTCCTTGGATCACTTCTTTAGAAGTAGTGACTATAGGGAAGGTTCAAGAGGTAGCAGTGAATAAGGCAGAGTGGTTGTGGGATTGGGGTTATTCTGGATACAGGTGATCTCTCTAAGATGTGTGTGTGTGTGTGTGTGTGTGTGTGTGTACACACATATAAAATCATAACAATAGCAATAATATTAACATTTACAAAGCATTTTAAAGTTTTCAAAGCATTGTACAAATCATCTCATTTTATCTTCACAACAGCTCTGGGAGGTAGGTGCTATTTCATTCCCATTTTGCAAATGAGGAAACTGAGGCAGACAGAGGTCAAGTGGCTTGCCCAGAATCACAGAGCTAGTAAGTATTTGAGGCCAGATTTGAACTTAGTCTTCTTGACTCCAGGTCCAGAGTTCTATCCACTGTGCCATCTAGCTCCCTAGGCTGTATACATTTGTGCAAGATTCCCTCTACAAAAACTGTCTGTAGGAAATGACTATTTCCTCAACTATAGAAATGAGGGGGTTCATTGAGGTGATCTTTCCATGTCTTTCAAGGTCTTAAAATACTAGAATTCTAGCATCATAAGAGGCTAAAAGTTCTAACAGCTTTCCATTATATTTATCCGCAAGAGCTTGTAATACTGCCAATTTAATTGGAATTTGAGTCATTTTCTTGATCTGTAACCAACCTGTACCCAGGACAATTGTATCTCAGGGCAACCAAACTGCCTATGTAAAAGATCACCCCTTTCTTAACCTTTCTCCAACAGTTCTTTGTATTTTTTCTTCTTGGTTTCTACAGCTTTCTCTGTGTAGAAATCCCAACCCTACAATAAAACATTAAAGAAACAAATGTACTACAGAGAAAATTGAATTCGTGAGTTTTTCCTCCAGTGATTCCTAGAAGAGTGTGAAAAGATTTGCAAAGAATCAGGAAATTATGCATCTCTTTTTAAAGCATATAGTGAACTGGTTATTTTAAGGTAAAAAAAAATCATCCCACTGTCTGGTATATTTGTATATGTGTGCATGTGTCCTTGCCCATGAAGAAGACCTTCCTGAAAATAATTCTAGTTCTGTCACATGATCTTTCATCAGTATTTTCCTTAACCTTCCAGTGCTATGTAGATTGTTAATGCTATGATCTCCGAGTTTCGCTACTTTATTTTCTGAAGCCAATATGGATTATATGAATAGATGAAGATGTCCAATCTCTTCTCACAATATCTGTGAAGTAACTTTATAATCAGTGAATGTAAGTATAATTGTGGACAACTTAGATGAAGTGGCAGGACCTCTGAAAGCACTAGGATGATTGATAGGAAGCTTAGATTTCATACTAAAAGCTTGCAACTTGAATAATTTTTGGTGTTTCCTTTAAATGTCTCAAAGATACCTCATACTTCCATCTGCACCTGGGTGAGGGTTTAAACCAGATTTGCACTAACTTGACACTGGCGAGCAATTGTCAAAATCCCCATTTTTTTTATCAGCAATCTGAAATGAATGCCCAAGTGAGGGTCTAGGGAATTTGTGGTGGCTTAGCTGTGGCAATCTGAGGTTTCCTTCCTATTTTCTTTTGTTTGTTTGATATGACTGAAAAATGACCCTGTACGGAAAGAAATTAGGAGTTTTTGTGAGAAATATAACTGTTCCATTGACTGGTGGTCAGGTGAAAAGATCAATAGGGCTGGAGCTGGTGGACTTGAGTTCGAATCCTAGTTCTACCACTTACTTATGTGACCATTGATAAACCATTTGATATCTTGGGGGCCTTAGTTTATTCATCTTCAAAATTAAGGTTTGGAAGAAATGATTTGTAAGGTTCCTTGAAACTGTAAAATTGTGTGCATACCTTAACTGAAGCAGTCTGGTTTTCCCCTGTAATTTTGGGTTTCTTTTAGGTCTCAGAGAGAAAGGGAAATGCAGAACTGGGATGGCTATCAGACATTTACTATAAACTGAATTGCCTGAGGTTGTTATAGTGGAACACTTGAAAAAAGGAGTCATTGGTGCTTTGGAGCAAAATTCCAGAGACCCAGAAATGAAAAGACCCATCAAGAGAAGAAGGAGAGATTATCTGAGGGTAATCTGAAAACCATCCCATGATGGCATTAATTAGCCCAAGTTTCCTAGTAAGAAGGAGGAGTTCTTTCACCTAGTTTTCTAGCTAAGAGGAGTTCAGTCCCCAAGTCCAAGAGAACTTGCTCACTACTTTAGAGATGTCCCACAGGCTTTCACCAATTTCTTCAACCAATCAGAACACACTTCATGCTCAACATCACTCAACATGACTTTCTAAGATACTTAATTTGATCAAAGACTTATTGCATGTAGCCTAAAACCTATGATTGATTGCTTCAATAGAGAAGTGTTCTCACTTGGTCAAAGTAGTGTGTGTGTGGGGGTACCACTTAGATGTTTACCTTTGGGGGGTGGAATTAATTGCCTCAATCAGCTTCTATCCTCACATAGGATTAATTTCACTTCTGACCCTGAGCCATCTCCTCCATAACCTCTCTAAGTCCCTTTCATATCATGGATAACCTTCTCTCCTCATTCTTACCCCTATTGTGGAACCAAAAACCATGATCAAATTAACTCTGTCATAGTTCCTGGTTGGGGATCCCCCATCAGCAGTCTCACCCTCCCCAAACTTTCTGGACCAAAGTGTCCCTTCTAGGGGGACATCCCCCCTTCCTGTGTTGCATCATCTACTGGAATGCCAGCTCCTTGAGGGTTGGGATTGTCTTTGTTTTCTGTATTTGTATTCCAAGCACTCAACTATTCCAAGCTTCACACATAATAAGTACTTAATAAAGGTTTCTAAATCCATTCATTCACACAAGATGACTGTGGTCTGTGGCTGTAGAGAAGAATTAATTAACAACTTTGATGAGCATCAAAATCCATGATCTTGACATTAATTAGCTTCACCATCTTAACCAAATAAACTAATTGTAGAGGAAAAAGGGACAGAAGAGTAGATTTTTATTATGTTTTCTTCTGTTCCCACAGTCCAGTGAAAGTGCATTGTAAGTTTATGTTAGGATGTTATATGTTCTTAGGGAGGTAGAAATAGGAATGGACTAAATACCAAAAGAATTTAGTTTCAGCCCTGATTCATCAAAAAAATGTCTCTATGACCTTGGGAAAGTCACTTTCCTCTCTGGGCTTCAATTTCTTCTGTAAAATCAACAGTCAAGCTAAATAATCTTTTAAGGCTGTTTTAGCTCAAATATTCCTTCTCCTAGGCCTTTTTCAAAGTTTTCTTTATTTTTCCATGTATATGCTTAACTAAATTTCTTTGCATTTCTGATTCACTATGTAATTCTCTTGTAAATTTGAACTTTGGATCTGATATAAAAAAAATGCTCTAGAGCAGAGATATCAAGCCTAAAGCAAAAATGACTTGTAACATTCCAGAGTGTGGCCAGAACCAGATTAAAATGTAATTGGGAAATATTTAAGAATACAAAAATGCTAATGTGTGGTTTTCTAAGTCAATCTCTGACAAGAAGAGATCCTTATCTACAGTTTAGTGGCCCAGTTTTTGAGTTTGACACTTCTGCTTTAAGGAACCATGGAATCCTTTGAAGAATTCCTGTAGCATCAATATGTTCACATATATGAGAGGATTTTTGTATTTGTGTTTTGGTTAGGATGAGAAGCAGAGACTTCACATGCACATGTATATAGTTTCTAAAGAGAGATGAAGGGGAAACCAAAAGGACCTGTTGAGTGGAAGGAAAGCTCTTAAGAGAAGTTGAGAACAGAGGTTAAGATGATGAAGTAGGTCTCATGCATCTCTAGTTGAGGTTTCCATCAGTCCTGATCTAGGTCTAGCCTTGGTCTAGTGGTGGTCAGGTGTCTGATGTGGTCAACTTCCATGGAAATTATATTGGTAATCTGCTGTTGCCCCTCCACTGCTCCAAGGAAGCAATACTGGACAATGACTAACCTTAAAGTCTGAACTGCTGATAGGATTATTTTTAATGATTAACAAAACAATCCTTTGAGTTTCCTTCTTCATGTCCCAAATGACACTAACCATATTGGTGGTTGCCTTTGATTGTCCTTTATGGAAAAGGACCATGATATCAGGAAGATGATGCCATGACTTACAAGTGAATTGGATTTAAATGAGGCAGGACTCTGCAAAGTCACCATCCTCACTTTCTCCTCCAGAGCCATCTGGGTCCAGTGGCCAGATGTAGATTAGGATAACTGGAGATGGCCCAGGATGCAATGGGAGACGGCCTTTTTAAGCTAAGGTCTTCCCGAATTCTCACTTTGACTGAAGCAATGTCTATTCAGTGATTAAGGCTGGTTAAGAAATGAGCCAAGGAATGGCCCCTTTAATAAAAGAAAAAATCAATCTGGGAGGGGAAGACCCTCAGGATTTCTGGCCTAAGCAGAAACAATTACTATTTACTTTCACTGTAAACCATCTGGGCCCAAACAATGACCAAGTGATATCTGGGCTGGGACCTATTGTCGGCAGATCAAAACCATATTGGAGGCCACACTGAGGGGAAGAGATCTAGACAGAAATTAGGAGGCTTTGGATGTAGTCCCCAGCTCTTCTGCTGACTAGCCAGATGACCTTGATCAAGTTATTTTATCTCTCTGAGTCTCAGTTCTGTCATTTGCAAAATATGGGAATTGTACTAAATGATTTCTAATGTCTTCTTCGATTCTGAAGGTCTTCGACCCATGTTCCATCAGATATATGCTAAAAAAGTCCTTTCTTTTGCCTTGTAGTGTCTTTGAGTACAGCAGAAAATCAGCCAACTTCCTTTGGAAGCCATATTTCCTATTGTGTGCCTCTAGGGTGCGGTGAGCAAAATGGATCCCACCATATAAGGAAAGTATATTCAAAGTGAAACCTGCCCTACATCCCAAGAGAACCCAATTGATCAGTGAGTATATATCAGGCTCCTGTCTGCTATGAGGCAGGCTTTGAAAGCACGTGTGGCAGACACAGGTGGGGTGCTACAGTACAAGAAATAAGCTATCCCTGTTTTCAAAGAGTTCACATGCTGTAAGGAGTACTAGAAGAATTGGAGAACATGAACTTCAAGCACTTTTCTCTGCCTCACCCTCTTTGTCAGTGTACCGCCCCTTCCCCACCCACACTCCCCAATTGGAGAGCTCAGTCAAGTTTGAGTCAGGTGCTTAGGGACAAAGGCCCACTGCTCCCAGGATAGGAGAACTTCTTCTTTCCTATAGATCAGGAAGAGTAAGATTACTTAATCCAGACATGTAAAATGTATGAACTCTGAGAAGAGGGAGGTACCAAATACACATTATTTCAAAACAAAATAACAAAAACTTTACCAGTAACTCTTCTTGTTCTTGACTATTAAAGTGATTAAACCAAAATAGAACCGTTCAATTCTGAGAACATACTTAATTACTATCATGAGCATCAGACCTTTTACATGTGTCTTTTTAAGACAGCACAAGAATGTTTATTTGCTTTATCTTATTTCCCACTCTGAAGAGCTTCTTGGGTTCGTTTTTTTTTTTTAAATTTAAAAGAAAACTGGGAAAAAAAGAGAACTCAGAAAATCCAATGTGGGTATACCAATGAATCCCTAGTTGTGTGGGCTACATGTATGTGATTAATAACTCTGATACCATACATGCATGTTTCATTAAAGTTCACCAAAAATACTAGAATTCTAGAAGGTTCTTAAATTATACCGAAAGTGTTGTTCCATGGGAGTGCTGATGCTGAATTTTGTGATGTTAAGGCATTTTCATTCTAAGCAATACTATTGCCTTATCATCTTTTCTTGCACTTAGTTGACAAATATGTTTTCAAAGGGGTTGTCAGCGAATGTATACAAGAAAAGCTCCTAAATATTAACTAATAATATCTCGATAAAAATTAAAAAAACAGTTTGCCTAGCGTTTTCCTTCCTCGAAGTGAATCTGCTGTGAAATGTGAAGATAACACTTCATGTGTTACTATTTGTTGTGAAGTGATTTAATAAATGTTTAAACAAGTCCTTGCTACTCTGACAGCATTTCTTATCATGAAGTTGTAACTTGGATATTGATTGTCATGCTAGTTGGGTTTTTTCCTGCTTTTTTCTAAGTGTGGGAAGGGATATGAGCCTGACCCTCAAAGGGTGTTGAGAGAAAGCATTAGTTATGGGATGTGTAACTCTTGTGAATTTTATGTTCCTTTCAGGGAGGTTAGGACAGGAAGCAAAAGGGAGAGGGAAAGGGAAAAGCAGACAGCCCAACTTTTCACACAGCGGTGACAGGATGGAAAGACACATCAAAACTACATTCAGGTGAACTTTGCTTCCGGGGAGTGTGCCAAGCTGACACCTGTGGGCACTGATGTTTTTGTTTATTCACAAAACAAGCTCATCAGAGGCAGCAGCTGACTAAGCCTTTCCTTCCCACTTGCCAAAAGTATTTCAAACCTGCTGTCAAGACAGGGGCGTCATCCAGCATCCTTGTTCATCAAGGCTGAGGCCCTGCTGCCTTCTCTTTTTCATTTTCATAAGTTTGCACTGCTGTTGATGGTGTTCCAATTTCTGCACGCTTAAACTATCATAGCAGAATATCTGTTCTCTCGGCCTGTATCCCAAGGGAGATTATAGTTGTAAAAAAAATTAATTATATAAGTATAGGATGGTGGAGAAGTGTTTGGAGAGCATTTCACAGCAAAAAAAAAACCCTCAAAAAACTAACAAAACTTTGGAGGCATCCTTTGACCACAAGCTCTCTATCAGTAATTCAAGTGCTAAAAAAAATACTGTAGTTTTAGGCTACATTATTAATTATAGAAGATTCAGGGATGCAATAGTTTCATTGATCAGACTGCATTTGGAGAGTGCACCCTCTATGTTTCCTGTCCCCTTTAAATTCAAAGAATCTTTGAGTTGAGAGGGACCTTCAAGGTCATCCATTCTAGTTTCCCTCCCACTACAGAAATATCTTTAATATATCCATGACAGATGGTCATCCAGCTCCTGCCTGAACACTTCCAGTAATTCACTCTATTGCAAAGACCTCTTTCCATTCTTGCACAGCTCTAATAGTTAAGCATCCCTTAAGATAAAAGCTGCCTCCCTTTAATTTCTAAACATTGGTACCAGTTCCTCTTTCTGGAACAATAATGAATGTCTGTTCCTTTCCCACCTGATAATCCTTCAAATATTTGAATGTAGGGATTATGTTTATACATAGCCTTCTGTTCTTCATACTATGTCTTCTGTTCTCCTAACTTTTTCATAGGCTATTGTTTCAAAATGTTTTTCCTCTCCCTGAAGGACTTCTAGCAGATATTGGATAACTATTATTGAAATATCAAAGAGAAGACTCTTGTTAAATTATGAGCTGAACTAAAGCTGCCCTTCTTAAACTGTGGGTCTCAACCCCATATAAGGTTGCAAAACATTTGGCAAGAATAAAAGGTTTCTGAACATGCAAGAACCAAACATTAATTAAAAATCAAATGTATGATGAATCTGAGGTGTTTCTGGCATCACTTGCCCATGTTGTATCCCACAACTTCATTGCAACCTTCGTTCTGAACACATAACATGCAGCACTTTGCACTTTGCATGCTCTCAGGCCACACAATGCCAGCAAAGGCTCCTGAATGTGAAAAGGAGTCATGTGAGTGGAAGAAGTTTAAGAAGTCCTGGACTAGATGAACTTTGAGGAATAAGATTCTGTGCACATTGAGAGAAATGATTTTTAAAAGCCAATGATTCGGAGAGATCCAGAGTTCTCCCTTTCTCTAAAGTCCTGATTTTAAAAAGTTCAGTCTCTTGATGGCTGATAATGAGATTGGAGCTAACTCTCATTCAGATCTCACCTTGGTGGAGCAGTTATTGTGTTCTGCTCAGGCTTCTGTGGAGAATACATTCTTTTGAATAGCTTGCCCAAGACAGAGGTTAATTTAAGAAGTAAATGACTTAATCAAAGTTCAGGTCTATCCCCTCGTAACATTCATTCTCTCATTAATTGTTAACTGATCAAAATTGATTCCTGCTCTGGGGAACACCTACTCTTCAAAGGGTATATAGATTGTGAGTCCCAAGTCACCATGATTATCTTTGGTCTAAGAGAGAGGTGGCCAAATGACCATCTTTTTATTAAAATGCTGACATTGTGAATAAAATGATTACATCATCCATTCAAAGGTAGTCGAGCAGTTCAGCAAAAAAAAGGGCTCAGCAAGTCCTCACTCCAGGGGTGGTAGTCCTCCCTGAGCACCTCCTACCCCCCATATACTGTGCTAAGCACCAGAGATGCAAAGGAGCTGACAATTTTATGAGAGAGATAACATACAAACAATTATATACAAGCAAGATATATAAATAATAAATTAGAGATAACAGAGGGAAGACATTAGAACTAAGGGGAATCAGAATTTACTTATCCATTTTCTTATTTCATGTGTTTAAAGAGCTACTTGTATAGGAAAACTGGCTTTTAGAAATACTGTCCCCTTTTCTTCCTCATCCGCTCTCATTAGATAATATTTATAGAGTTAGAAATAATATCAGAGGCTAACCAATTCAATTGCTTTATTTTGTCAATGAAGAAACTGAGGCCAGGGGAAGTTAATTGAGTTACCCAAGGTCATATAGATGACAAGCTTTAGAGTTAGGATTTGAAATCAAGTGCTTTGATTCCAGAGCCTGTTCTAGTTCTGCTGTTACTTGCTAATTAATCAGCATAAATCATAAATCATAAAGTTTGAATATCATTAGAATTTTTTATTCTTTTTGAGCTGGATGGATTTTTTTTGTTGCTATGCATGGGGTGTTACATGTCTTTTAATTTTTTAAATCCACTTTCCCCACTTCTAAAGTGTATGTCTGATATGCCTAATAAACTAGATTAATTCTATCCATGGTATATTACCTATGTTTTCTCTTAATATTTTGTAATATATTTTCCTCCACTCTAATGTATATATCTGATATGCCTAATTAATTTTCCATCATTATTAGGTTACTTGCTTTCAGAAGTACTACTTCTCCTTTATCAATTCTTCTGTATGGGTTAGAGTTAAACCTAGAGTAACAGATCTGTCAATTCTTCCTATATCTTCTCAGGAAAATCAAAGTTTTCATGAGACAAGTCAAGAATTTATCAGATGTTCTTCTCTTAGTGCAATGAGACTTAGGAATGAATACAATGGGAATGACCCCCCCCTCCCGCCCCACCCCATCTTAACTCTGGGACAGTGTTTTGATTTTATCCAGGAAAACTGTTTATGGGCTTGATTTGGCCAAATGATCTGTAGCATACGCCCACATTTCTGGATGGATCAACATGGAGAGAGATATTTTGGGAAAAAAAGATCTGCAATAAAAGGAATGCCTTTCCAATTCCTGGCTGGTATGAACCTGAAGGAATGGTTAATATGTTGGATGGCAGGTAAAAGAGCCAATAAGATGGGGATAAAAATAACGACTACATCCCAGGGTTGGGAGGACCAAATGAGATATCTGTAAAGCCTTTTCTAAGTCATAAAGAACGACATAGATTGCTGTTGCTAGCACCTGCTCTGGGTTCACCCTCCCAAGTCCCCAGAGGGTAACTGGCTAGACTGTCTCCCTTCAGGGTGTTTAGAAGTCATTCTGAGCAGTTTGAGTTTCTAATATTATCCCTGGCAAGTCCCCGTTGAACATACTTCCCCTAATATTAATCAACCATTTGAGAACAATTATCTTTGATGATGAGATGGCACAGAAAGGATGGAAGTTATGAAAACATTTCCCCTACCTCAAGGGAGCAACCTTTCTCCATCCTCAAATATCCCTACAGAGTTCATGGGGAGAGGGGGCATGAACTTCCAGGTAGTTAGGCATGTACAGAGCACATGAGGGGTTTGGGAGTTCCTCATGTCTCCCAGTCCTGGGAAGTCTCGTCACAGGGTGCCCACCTTCCCCCTGACCCAAGTTTGTTTCTGGGTGAGGCATTGCTGATACACAAGTTGTTCATTTACTCAGCTGGACTAACTCCTTGTAGGACATAATGGCTCAGTTCATAGATCAGACCATGGCTGGGCTGAGTCAAAGAAGTCAGTTCTCAGGGCTAGCTCCTTAACAGACTCAACTGTTGTTGCTCTTGGCTCCAGGGGTTTGTTTCTGTTATCAACTCTTTGCTGAAGGGATCTTTGATCCCTTTCTGGAGCTTTGGAAGTTCACAAGATCATAATCTGGTCAATTCCATTTCCATATATTCATTCCACAATCTGGAAAGAATAAATACCAAAGGAAGAGGCATGCCACACATTCACCAACATATGGTATCCAGGTCGGTCATAGGGTCACTTACCTTTTCCCCTCATGGAAGCCATCAGCATTCTCTTTATTCCTAAGATGACTTAGAGAAGAGAGTGAGATATTTTGCATTCAAATTCATTTCTGGTTCCTCAGCCAATCAGAAAACTCATGGCCATCCTATCTACCAGGCCATTCATAGAGGTTAACCAAGCCTTCATTTTTCTAGTGAATCCAGACAAGGAATATTGTGCATGCTCTGTATAATTTACCGGGAAATACAAATGGGACACTTTAATGACTGGGTCTCCAAAAGTCAATCTTCTATCACATATCATTTCCATTTTTTCTCTCATTTTATCCTAACCCAAATGCATTTCAGTTTATTCCATTTGGATGTGCACTTTTAGCCAATAGTGCTACTGTTCCTTTCTGTTGCAGTGGTTTTGTTTTGTCTTGAATGAAGTAATAATAGCGATAGTATTTATATAGTATTTTATGTTTTACAAAGTGCTTTACAGGTATTATTTCATATCTCAACTCTGGGAGGTAGTTACCATTTTTATCCCCATTTTATAGGTGAGCAAACTGAGCCAGGAAGCCATTAAGTGATTTGCCCAGAATCACAAAGCTTCTAAGTGTCTGAGGTAGGATTTGAACTCAGTTTTTCTAAGTCTTGATTCAACCCGCCATCTAGTAGTGCCATCTAGATGGCACTTAATTATCCTTTTCCATTGCCATAGTATAGTTAGGAGACCTTTCCCCACTAATTATCAGTCATATCAATGTGGTCATCTGATAATAGGATCATCTGGGTTTTCAAAGCGGGGGTGATCCTTAGTGGCTGCCCAGAGTCTCATCTGGTCAAAGAGTAAAACCTCATCTCAGAATCTGTATACCCTTTTAGAGCCAGAGGACATCACAAACCTTGAGAACCAGTGCCTCATTAGAAAATTAACAAAAGTTATTGGCCTTCCTACAAATCTTTTCTAGTCAAACTCCCCTTAATGGGCAGGCTCATTAATGGGTGGGGAAGATCTTCCCATTAAGAAGCAAAGTGATATTAACAATGAGCAAGAATGCATTATCAATACTCATACACACACACACACAATGTTCTGGTTTTCAAAACTCTTCATAACCTCTTCCTCTTCCACCTTTACAGTTTTCTTATACTTTATTTCCCTACCCATACGCTTTGATCCAGACACACTGGCCTCCTGGCTGTTCCTGAAATGAGACACAGAGCCATTCAAACTCATCAAACACACCAAATTCAGCTCTGGCCAGTCTTTCTGCCTGTCCCCCATGCCTGGAATGCTCTGTCTCCTCCCCTCTGACTACTGACCTCCCTGGCTTCCTTTTAAGTCCTGACTAAAATCCTATCTTTTATAGAAAGCCTTCCCTAACCTCTCTTAATCCAATGCTTTCTCTGTGTTAACTACTTTCTATTTATCCTGTATGTAGCTTGCTTTACATATATTTGTTATATGTTATATATATATAAGCTATATATAACTTGCTTTACACATATATGCATACGTACACACACACACATACACACACACACATATCCTTGCATGTTTTCTTTCCAATTAGATTATAAGCTCCTTGAGGGTAGAGACTATCTTTGCTTCTTTTTATATTTCCAGAGCTTATTGATTGATATACATATATACACAAATATATATATATATACATACATATATACACACATAAATGCACACCAAGTGTATGCATTTATGTATACATACAAATACTTATAGGAATGGATATATATATATATCAATTTGTATATATATGTACATATAAATATATATCTGTACATATTTATTCAAGATATATAGATGTGTTATAGATAAGTATATATATAGATATATAAATATACACATCTATCTATATAGATATAAACATATATATATCTATATCATCGGACACCTATATCTGTCTATTGCTCTATCAATCTATCCACGTTTCTAGATGATATTATACTGTAAGTACTGTATTTGACCCTTCCCCTCCTTTTCCGCATTTTTTTTCCTCCTGAGAATTATTGGCACTTTTCCCTCTGTGCTGGTTATTTCTGTTACATCTGTTGTCTTTCATAGCATAAAGTTTTATAAATTTATAAATTCATATGGCCATTTTTCTCTTTCGACTTCAGATTTCATTTTAGCCCATGGCTTCTCTGCTCCAAGACAAACAACCCCTTTAAACCATCCCCGGCTGTTAGCTGCCTCTTCTTACAGGATTTCTCTTTAGAGTGAGGCCCTTTTAGCCCTCCTGGCTTTAGTTATTGTTTTATTTCTTTTGTGAAGTTTTTGGGGTGGGGGTTGGGGAGGAGGGCTAAATTAACTTTTTGCATAAAGATCATAAAATCGTAGGATGTAAAACTTGGAGGGAATCTTAATAGCATTCAATCACTTCTTACAAATGAAGAGGCTGAGGTCTGAAGGGTCATGCCACCTGCTCAGTACCATTCAATGCTTTACCATTGCTGTGAATCTATTTCTACCTGTTTACGTTTAGCAGCATAGCTCCATTTTTTTTAAGAACCTAGATATCACTGGCATTGTCCCTAAGTGCATGCTCATTGTGGAAAAGATGCAGCTCCTGCCTTTCCATCAGGAGATTACATTCTCCCCAGTGCTGGAGATAGAGGTCTGATGACAATATATCTTGAATATGCTAATGCTCATAGCTTCAGGGCCTGCAATTGTCAGAAGATGCATAATATAACCCAGGGCTCAATGATAGACTTCTACTCTTCCTAATGAAAATTAATTCCAGTAGGAGCCAGCAGGAGCCTGAGGTAGCACACCATGGGCCTGGAACATCAACAGCTGCTCTCTCTTTCTTCTGTAATTGTCCCCTGCTTCTCAAGTGTGGATCCTTTTGACTTGGATCCAATGTAAATACCTTGTCTCCACTCGTGCTCTAGGTTAATGATTTTATTCCGCTGCACACGTCTTTTAAAAGTGTACTCCCATCTGTGTCTATTTGCTGGATTTTGTACTGTAGCCATGTAGTTCAAAACATGTGCAACTGGGTGTTTAATAACTTAATTTGTTCTTTGATGATGATGGCAGTGAACAGAGCTCTGTAGAGAGCTTGATGGGCCAAAATACAAATGTGATACCTCACCTTGTGGGAGGGAGGGAGTCATTTTGGGATAATGTTCACACTAGACTTTCATTTCTGCATCAAGTTTATTTACTTGAAAAAGAATGACAGAATAATAAGGTTAATTCTAGGATTATGAGGTGTAGATAATAAAATTTGCCACCAAAAGCCCAACAAAAATCTTACTTTCCTTACTCAGATGTCCCTAAGCCATGCAATCCACTAAACCTACATTTTTGCTGTCCAGTTGTTTTTTCAGTCATGTTCGACTTTTTGTGACCCTATTTTAGAGTATTCTTGGCAAAGACACTAGAGTGGTTTGCTGTTTCCTTCTCCAGTTCATTTTACAGTTGAAGAACTAAGGCAAACAGTGTTAAGTGACAGGGTCACACAGGTAGGAAGTATCCGAGACTGAATTTGAACTCAGGAAGATGAGTCTTCCTAACTCTATCCACTGAGCCACCCAGTTGCATTCACTATCTATACTACTTACCTAGCACTTTGTCATACACTGACTTAGACTGCCATTTTGTTTTTCATTTGTTTATGTCTCTCTCCTCCAAGAGATTGTGAGCTCATTAAGAATGAAGAATATGTTGTCACTTTCATCTTTGTACCTTGCACACTTCCTAGAATAGGGCTATATGCATAATATACTCTTAATACATATTTTCTGAATATTAAATAAATATCTCAAACATGAATAAAAACAACCAGGGTCTCTACATTATATTAACTGACACTTTCATACTGTAACATTAATAATGAATGAGATGTCCACTCTCAAGTCGGAGGGTCATGCCAAGGAAGAAATGTTCATAGAATCAGTGTGATATGGATTTGGAGACATATGGACTCCTCACTCAATCAGGTGGAGCAGTGGATTGAGGACCAAGCCTAGAGTTAGGAAGACAGACCCAAGTTCAAATCTGGCCTCTTACAGTTATTAGCTGTGTAATCATGGGTAAGTCATTTAAACTCTGTTTGCCTCAGTTTCATCACCTTTAAAACGGGGATAATAATAGCACCTTCCTTCCAGGATTGTTGTGAAGATAAAATGAGATAATAATTGCAAAGTGCTTACCAATAGTGCTTGGAACAAAATAAGTGCTATGTAAATGTTAGCTATTTTTTGTTATATTTATCTTTAAGAAAGATTTCTTTGATAATTCACTTCAATTTTTGAAAAGTTTCACATGTTAGCACAAAAGAGAAAGTATGTTTATTTACAGCATAAAAACATTCAATTGGGCCAGCTGGGGCACAGTGGATAGAGTACTAGTCCTGGAATCAGGAGGATCAGTTAATATCTGCCTCAGATATTAACTGGGTGACCTTAGGCATGTCACCTAACCTTGATTGCCTCCAAAAAAAGAAAGCTTCAATAGTTTTCCTCAAAGCATTTTATGTAATAATGTTTCCCGTTTATATGACAATTAATGGTTACAAAGTACATTTTCACATGTAATCTCATTTGATCCATCAAAGTGACCTATAAAGTAGGAAGGGCAAATATTTACATCCTCATTTTAGGGAGGAGGAAATTAAGGATCAAAGATGTCAATTGCCCAAAGTTATATAACTATGAAATGTCAGAGGTAGGGTGTGAAGTGGCTCTTCTAATATCAAGTCCCGTGTCCCCTCTATACCAGCCAACATCTCTCAGCTACAAATTAGAACATATAATACACATAGATTGGGAGGGTATGAGTCTCTGTTAAGGATATAGAACTCTTCAGAGAGTTTAACAAAAAATATAAATATGTTTTGCCTCCAGATCCTTTTCCATTAAATATTCCCTACTTTACTTGGCTCTACTCTGTGTTAATTCCAGATAGTGCTATGATACAAAGAGGGTCATTCAAGAAATATTTATTAGCTTGTTAAACTGAACTGGCTTTGTTATTGCTGGAACAAGTGTTATAAAAATAGCCATAAAGTCCCACAGAATACCACTAACTACTTTACCACTGGGGACCAGACCATTTTTTAGCTGACAGCATTAATTTCTGTTTCCTCAACCAGGGCTTTCCTCATAGGCCGTCATGAAGCCTTAAAGATTTCTCCATTTTAACAAGTGATAGATGAACCCAGGGGCCTTCTTGGACCTATTTGATGTCAGATTTTCATGATATGGATACATGCCTAAAGTAAAGTGGATGTATATCACCAACTTTTTTTATTTTTACAGAGACCCCTGAAAGCTGTCAGAACCTGAGAAGTGGTAAAAAAAAAAAAAGGTTTCTTTTCTTCTGCAATTGTGAAAGGCTAGATTGTACATCCTAGGGTGTATTCATAACCTCTTTCCTTTGTGATAAAACCTCTTGGAGGTTTCTTTGTCTTGGAAGACTTCTTTTAAGGCTACATAATACCAAGAAAGCAGTTGAAAACTGAAAAAAAAATCAAGTCATGCCAGATGCTTGGCATCATGTAGACCCAAAAAAGGTTGTTTTACTGAATCCACAGAGGTTGTTTTGATTGAAGTTTTTTTTTTAAACTGAATTCAGTAACCTAGTCTGTGTATATAGAAACCCTGGTCCTACAAAGAAACGTCTAATATAGAGGTGACGTGTTTTAGCAGGGGCACAACCAGTTCTGTTCATTGGGCTTTGAAAGGCATGTCTTTTTACATTTTCCCCACCCAACTCACCATCAGTTTCTAAAATGGAGATTGTATAAATGCTAAGGACATATTTTCTTGTTATTCTTTTAACTCATAGCTACTTGCTCCTCTCATATCTCAAAGCAGTTTCTTGACTCACAAAATTTCATGACTCCTGGTCTAGCCTGTTTGCCTCATAAATAACTACTGTTTTTTTCCTGCTTCCTCTGCATCTTTCAATTTTCCCTCTGGCAGCATTTTTTTTGTCCCTGAGGAGTATCACATGAGCTGAGGAAAAAGGAATGATAATATTGACCTACTTCATAAGGATATTTTGAGGAAAGTAAGTTTAAAAAGTTATTTTTAATAGCAATCTGCTAGAAATGAGAGTTAGTATGGTGTTAATGAACAGAGAGCTTGTCTCTGAATCAGAAAGACTTGAGTTCAAATTCTTCCTCTGATACACACTGGATATCCAACCAGGCCTATTGGCAACTCTTTAAAACTGAAAATTTGTGGAACAGCTGCCAATCTACCCTGATAGAGGGAATTTTCTCATTGGAGTTCCCTATCCCAATGGAATCATAAGTTCTACCTCTCCTTTACTTTTCCTCTCTGCCCAATGCTAATAATGATGATTTGTATCTTTCATGGAGACTGAAGAAACTGAAGAAAAAAAAGCAGTTACAAATCCCCAGCTATTCTGGATGTAGATTCTAGATTAAAAGTCTGTGATTCTTTTTGTTCCATTTTAAATGGTTTCTTCATTCCTATCAACAGTCTTAAAAATCACAAATCATACATGGAACTATTTAAATATATCCTTGGTAAGTATTTTGACATAGTGATATTTCAACTAGTTATTTTTGGTTCATCAAAATGTTGCAAAGAGACTGTTTATACTTTTCACAGCCATTGTTTTGTAAAGTTCTACCTTATCTGAGGATATCTTTGTGATAATGCTTGATGGAATTGGAATACTATCACTGGGATTTCCAAGTATCCTTGTGTCTTCAGAGAAACTACCTGATCACTGATGACCCATGATTAAAGGCCCTTTCAGAGCCCCATCTCATAGATTTATTGATGTAGAAAACATGGAGCTCATATCATCTAAAATAATGGGAAGGATGACCCAGGCTACTCAAGGTTGAGTATAAGTTCAGTAAAGCTCTACCTTGTTGGATAACCCAATTGGGACAAAAAAAAATAAAAGTAGTTTTGTGGCATCATTTTTAATTCTGTCTAACCAGGTATATTTTCTGTAGGTGTTGGCATGATCCCATTGGGGAATTCACAATCTGAATCCAAATTGATCATTACAAAAAAGATTTATTGACTTAATTTAGATATGAACAAAATGATTAAGACTGAACAAAGGCAGTCTTAATCCTTGAGATTTTCAGAGGAATGAACTAAATCAGACTTGTAGATGATCTGGTTGATTTTATTGTGTATACTATAGCAAAAAACCCGGCATAAAAAAATTATCTTTTGTTCCATGGATAGAAATGTTGCGTTTTTCGTAGTTGACATTTTCATCACACTAGTTTCTTCATTAACAACAAAAAGAATAGGCATCTAAACTCAGCTATTTAAGACCCACAGCAGAATCACTTTATTCTGGTCAATTACAATTTCTAATAATTAAAAACAAGAAAGTAAAAAAAAAGTTCATAGTCTCACATGACACTTTTTCTAATTTGGTGATTTTCACACATTTCAAAACTGAGACTCAAGGCTGAGTGCAAACAGCACACAGGCCTGGCTGACACACAGAGAATTCCTGTTAATGCTACTGGAAAAGTCAACTAACCTTCATCACGGAGATGACATTCCACTCTTTGCGATCAAATTTACCTTCTACCTATATGTATCCCCGGGAATACTCTTGTCATGATTACATCTTTGTCATTCACTTCCCTCTTCCATTTAACAAGAAAGAATCAAAGAACAGTAGATGAAGAATTTTTAGAGAATATTTTTGTTCAATTTTGAGATCTTAGCTCTCATTTTTCAAGCTAGGGTTTGCATTTATAGTCCTTTGCTAATTAGGCAGGTCAAAAGATGTTTTAAGGAGGCAAGCAGTGACAGGTCTGTTCTTGGTAGGTATATAGGTTTAGATGATGCTTCAAAAAAGAATTCTTCAAATATACAGCTATGTTCCAAAAGTAAGTGTAACAGCTCATTTTTTACTGTAAAAAATTAGACTGATTGGACAATTTCACCCACTGCCTTTTTCTCTTTAGGGTTGGACCTCACATCAGGCTGATTACTGCACGTAGAAAGCAATCAACTCATCTATCTTTTCATTCAGAACTCTTCCCCAGAATAAAACATTTGACACACTCTGGAGGAGCCCCATTTGAACTTTCCCAACTGGATATTTCACCACTGCTTATTTTCTAGCCACAATTGTCCAGATATTACTTGCAAAAAGGGCGCATCTTGCTCAGAGAAATTCTCTCTAGAGTTTCATGGTTTGTTCACAGAGGAGTCACTCAGTGTGCAGTAGTCATTTGCATGGAAACTTCTAATATGTCAGCCGTCCAATTGCCCGTCGTTCTTCTCATTCTTGTCACATGCCAAGTTAGCCATTTTGAGTCATAGATGTATTTTTCTATTAAACAGATGTAATTAATTGGTCCCAAAATATATTTTATATTATTCCTCACATACGAGTTTTCATGCTGCAGCCAGCTTACATCCATTGTGCCTTGTGTATTAGACTTGGGGACACTTGGGATTCTGATTTCTTCAAAACTGTGAGGTTCTATGGTTTGCAACCATTTGGTAGCATCATGAAAATATTGATGTTAAAGAAATAAGCTTTTGTGATAGCAATCAATTTTATGAATATGATATGAATATTATTGTGTGTGAATATTGTGTGAATATTATTCAGCTTAATTGACTTAGTGTTTAGTTCCATGTCTGTTTCATTATCCTTGTGTTGTGCCCATTTAATGTAAAAATATGTGAATATAGCCCCATATCCATCCATGCGTACATCCATATGTCATACAGAGTAGCGATATTTGTATGCTTACACACATACCTGTGTCTACATATATAGATAGATATTCATAGCTATGTATCTATATATAGGGGTAGCTAGGTGGTACGGGGGATAAAGCACCACTGAAGGAGTCAGGAGGACCTGAGTTCAGTTCTCACCTCAGACACTTGACGCTTTCCAGCTGTGTGACCTTGGGCAAGTCACTTAACCCAAGTTGCCTCATCCTGGGTCATCTCCAGTAATCCTGATGAATGTTTGGTCACTGGATTCAGATGGCTCTGGAGCAGAAGTGAGGCTGGTGACCTACACATCCCTCCCTCACTCAAAAAACAAAGTCAAGTGCAAATCATGTCATTATTTCTCCAATGGCATGGTCTTCTTTGACAATGAAGGACAAACACACATCTACATATACATTTAGAGATGAGCCAGAGATTGGCTCTCTCAGTCAGGAAGACCTGAGTTCAAGACCTCCCTCTGATGCATTATGGCTCTGTGTCAGCAAAATTCTGTTTCCCAGGCAATTCTCTCTTATTATAAGTTACATATCTGTATTATGAGAGTTTCTTTATTGGCAGTTCTGGCAAATGACAGGTCTAGTCTTCCTCCTATGATACTGAAGTACATTTCTATACTAGTGTGCATGGCAATACAAAGGAGGTTACTGTCCACAAAATAATGTATAAAAACACACTGCCCAGACAAAAATGATTGGATGAGCAACCTATTGCATTAGGGGTGTGTGTGCGTGTGCGTGTGCGTGTGTGTGTGTGTGTGTATGTATGTATTCAGATGAAGTTCAATGAAGGAAGAAACGTAAGAGATTTTGTCATTGAAGTATATGATTTCAATGCATATATTCAAGTACATGTTTGTGTTTAATTCTGCTATTTGTTTCTCCTTCCACTACTCACCATCCAAATCTTTCCCACAATACTTTGCCATCTCTGGGTCCTGGATTTCTCACAGGAGAGTGTTCCTTCTTAGTATACATCACTATCCCCACTCTTTCTATCACATCACATGTCGCTATATGACTTCATGTAAATGATCAGTACTCTTTCAATCGCATCCTTGAGGAAAATGTGAGAAGAAAATAGGCAGATTTTTAAAAAATGATGATTTATATAATTTTATAGTAATAAAATTGATTGATTTTGCAGAGAATAAAAGATACCACTGTGTTTATTGTTTGCTTATTGAAAGAAAGCATTTGACTCCATGGAGTAAAAAAAAAACAACTTAAAGACTTCCTAAACAATGAATTTCTTCTGTGTAAGTTAATTGAAAATTTATTGGTAAGTGCAAGCACAATAATAACATTGATCAACCTACTGATTATTAATGTTAAATAAGGCATAAAAGAAAGGGATATATTATGTACCAAAGATATTGAACACTGTCATGAGCAAGGTACAAATGGAAAAAATTCTAGAATCCTCTTATTTGGAGTGGACATTGTGCTGATTGCTCCTTAGAACACTATAGACCTTTCTCTGTATAATCTGAGATTACCTAAAAAGAGAAAGTCTAACAATCCATATAGGGAAAAGGAAATGGATGAAAAACACATCCAGACTGTAGCAAAGCAGAGCAAGAGAAATTAAGACAAAGGAGTACATCCATACACATAAGTGGGGTAGCCATGATAAATATACAAAGGATTAGGCTGAAAATTGAATAGGGGTTAGGTTGGATTCCATTTGGGATAGTGTACAGTTCTTTTAACGATAGCTAATTTCTCTTTAGCACAATTACTCATCTTTTTAACATAAATATTCTAGCAGTGATGCTTTGTGGTTATTAAGCTTAGAACTCAAGTAGGCTATAATATATTTCCACTGATGATGTATGCTAAAAAGAGTGAAATAATGCACATTATTGAAGAAATGTAATACCATAAATGTACTAGGAATCAAAGATGGACAGTCCAGATGCCAAATGTTGGCTCTCAAGCACCAGAGAAGTTGTTTTTCTGTGTTGGGTAGATGATTTTTGAAGGTTCTATAGAAGAACATGGAAAAAAAACTGCATAGAATGTAAGGGTTGGAGATGCAACATCCACTGAAATATTGATGTGTTTGTGCATGTAATTGTGTATGTCCTCTGTAAAGTTTTACTCTAGTGCCTCACTAGGGCATGGAAGTATACGTATATATGTGTGTGTGTATGTTTGCCAAGAAAATGAATAGTTTTAATACTATGCCCCATATGCATATTTTAATACTTCAAGCATCTGTGATCTCTTTATTGTGGGTACTCCATCCACCAACACAGATGGCTGGTGGACCTCTCTAAGCTGTAACAGATGGTATTTGAGAGTTTCTGTGACCAAAAAATTCATCACCCCTATAGACAAACTAGAGACAAGCCTCTCCGACTTAGCTAAGCTGGTCCTCAGACGGCTGATGTACAATGAATTGCCAGGGCCAAACCTGAAGCCTTCCCATCCTAGAAAAACTTGCCAGAACTTTCTTTCTGTAATTGACTGCTTTGCTGTATATTCCCAGAAGTGAGATTGCTGGGTCAAAGAGTATGAACAGTTTAGTAATTTTTCTTGCACAATTGCAAATTATTTCCTGGGACAATTAAAAACCAATTCAGAGTTCTATAGCGGAGAATGAATGTGAATGTGTGCCCACAGGGTCTTCTCACAACATCTCCAACATTGACTTTTTTCGTCTTTTACCATCTTTGCCAATTTTATGGTGGGAGGTGATAACTCAGTGTTGTTTAAATTTGCATTTCTTTTATGATTAGTGATTTTAAGCAATTTTCATATGCTTGGGGATAGTTTGAATTTCTTTTGAAAACTGTGCATATCCTTTGAGCATATGTCTATTGGAGAATGACTCTTGGGCTTCCAGATTGATGTCAATTGCCTTTAGATTTTGAATTTTACTTCAAAAAGTCAAACATTTAAAATAACTTATAGTGTGTTCTACTATTTAAATCATTAACATTTTCAGAAGGAAGCTGCAGAGAAACAAACAGAAAAGAAATAAGATGAGAAAGGGAGAGGAAATAGTATCATCCCAAAATGAAGCTACCATCTTCAATGTGGCAAGTCCAAATTAATGTATTCCACACATAACAAGGAGGAGCTTTGTTTAGAGTTCTATTAAATCCAGATAAAAAATCTTTAAGAATAAGAAAATTTAATTCTTTTCTGATAGGATAACGGATCACAAATCTATCAGTTTTAACGTCAAATACAAGTAGACAATGATAATAGTAAATAACATCATTTATATGGCGCTTAAAAGTTTGCAAAGAATTTTAAACGCATTAGTTTATCCAAACTTAATAAAAACACTAGCTATCCATTCAGAAGACTTGGGATTGAAGTTTGGCCACTTATTACCAATGTGACCCTGAATACATCACTGAACCTCTATAGGTCTTAATTCCTAACAGACAAAATGAAGGGTTGTACTAGATCACCTCTAAGACATCTTACAGGTCTAAAAAGATGCAAAGCAAATACCTCCTGGAATTAGCATCTCCATTTTACAGATGAAAGACTGTGACTCAGGGACATGAAATGACCTACCCATGGTAATTTAGTAAGTGGCAAGGACAAGATTTGAACTTGGGTTTTCCTGACTTTAAATCTTCATTTTATCCACTGCTTACAATATAACAAAAATAGCTATGGAATATATTAAAAAGTAGAATCCACAATTTGTTACTTAAAAAAGCAAATTTATTAAGGAAAGATTAAATACATTGAAAGTAAAAAGAGTACTCTAAAATTTAGCATGCTAAAATTGAATCATGAATTTAAGAGTGATACCCTTGGTAAAGTGGAATTCAGGCCAATAATTATTGAATATGACAAAGAAGAGCAACTCATATCAAAATATGCTATAAAAATGAGAGCATATTGATTTTAAATATGCAAGTACCTTATAATCCAGGGTAGCAGATGGTAGAGCATTCATGGTCAATGGACCTATAGGGGCAGTCCCAGGAAGTGGTCACTAGAGCTCTTCTAGAAACTTCTGGAGATTCTGGAGACGTATGGGACTCCTTGCTGAAGGATTGCTTTGACAAGATGATTTTACTTTCTTACTGGCCATTTAGCATGACTTTTAAACTAAATGACCTACCATCTGATGCTCTCTTGTCTTTAGGTGTGTAGATAGTGTCAGGAGTATTTGAACTTGTCCTTAGCGGAGTGAGGGGGTAAGGCTTATCCCACATGGCAGCTGCAATAAGGGGGATTAATCTTTCACTGTGGACCTCTAGTGGCTTTTTCTTCATCGTGCTTCTTAGCTTGATCATAAATGACCCAGCAGTGATCCTGAGATGATGCTTCTAGCCTTGGAAGTCATCTTGTGAATTTGAGATGTCTAAAGGATCTAGGTCCATCAATCACAGCTGAGAGGTGGTGGTTAATATATCAATGATACTGAGGGAAGAGCTCTACCTGGCTTGCCATATGCTTGGACTTAGGTGGAATTATTTGGACAGTATAAAGCCAAGAGGAATTATTTGGTAGAGCTTATAAGGTGAAATTACATCTTACACTACACCTACAATTTATAAGGTGAAATTACAAAGCAAAACAATACAAAGCAGAAACAAAAACAAAAAAGCCCCAGACTCCGCCCAGTAGTTACTCAACAAACTATATATTTTAATGTTTTAAAGCTCAGGATCTTGGGAGAACATAACAATAGTTAAAGATTACTTCATCTTGTTTTTAGTCTCTTCGTCAACAGTGCACTTGTCAATCTTAGGTGTTAAGTATATCTTTTGTTTAGGGAAAATAGTTTCTCACACCCGATTTATTTGTGAAATAGAGTAGTTTTCTAATACTCCCATCTCTTAACCATAAAGATGCCCAAGGCTTTGGCTTGGGTCCTCTTCTTCTAATTCTTCATGTTCATTCTCATCTATAAGTTCAATTAAAAATCTCTGCGCATGATTCTTAAATCTATATAACCAGCCCAGACCTTTCTCCTGAGCTCTAATTCTGTATCATCCAGTACCTACTGGACAACTGAGGCAGGACCAACACAATTCTGTCTGTTGTAAGTTTTTCCATTGTGTTAGTTTTTTGTAGCTCTCTACCCTTTCTCATTATGTGTATAAGAATATGATTTTGTTTCTTTTGCTCTTGTAATTCTATATGATAGCGTTCCTCACTCTGAGGACTATAATTTATTTATCTAATATATAAACTAAACCTAAGCTATAAGTAATTTTCCCTTTGACTCTAGGGTAAAGAATATAAAGAGCTAATTAGTATGGGGGAAAATAACCTAACTCTTGTTTTGGGTATTCATCAAGTTTATGACTGGGTGTGAATACAGACAGGAGGGAGTCCTCAGTAGGCAGGTCAAAGGTCACCCCAGACCGTTGGATTCAGAAGTGATTGTAAATGTTAGAGAGATGTATGCATTAACGCTTATATACCAAAGAGGAACATTCATCCAATAATTTATAAAAAGAGAAATAATGCGGTTGTCCTTCACTCCCAATCAATATTGCTCCGGAATAAATCATAAATCGTGCTGCTTAAATCTGTTACAAATTTCTATTATTTCATCTCAACTGGACTATAATTTCTAAAGCAATCCTTTTATCATATTCCCAAGGCAATTCCAAAAGAGATCTGGAAGCAAAGGGGGTGAATACTGTAGTGGAACACACATAACTCTATTCCAAACCTCTTCTTTTCTCAAAGTCCCTATTCCACTTCTTTCTCCCTTACTCATACTTTACTAGGAGAATACAAGCTATTTAATAGAAAGTTCTCCTTTTTCCTTGCTCTACCTCTCAAAGCCCCTTTAAATCTCCCTATGCCCATTTTTTCTTCCTTTACTACACTTTCTAATAAAGAAGTAAGCCTTCTTGTTAAGGTAAACTACTCTAGTTATATCTTTGATGCCATCCCTTTCTGAATCCTTGGGTAACTTGCCTCTATTCTCAATAATCCTCTAATCTTCAATCTCTTCCTATCTATTTGCCCTTTGTCTACTGCCTACTATATACATATACAGGCATTTCTTATACTTGAAACAAAACAAAACATCCTTTTGGTGATCTCTCGTCTTCTTTAAAATGTGTTGCTTATGGGGGCGGAGACAAGATGGCAGAGTAGAAAGACACAGATGTGGAGGCTCTCCCCACACAGCCCATAAAATAACTTGTAGAGAGGGACTCTCAACAAATTCTGGAGCAGTAGAAGTGGAGAACAACAGAGTGAAGGAGATTTCCAGTCCAGGGTGACCTGAAAGGCCCATGGGAAACATCTGTTGCATGGGATGTGGAGTGGAGCCCAGCCCAACCTTGGCAGCACAGCTCCCAAACAGCCCTCCGGGGCAGAATCTCCAGTAGGATGGAGTCATATCTTAAAATAATGAAATTAAGCGGTGAGAAATATATTGGGAGGAGAAAGGGAGAAATGAAATGGGGCAAATTATCTCTCATAAAAGAGGCAAGCAAAAGACTTTTCAGTGGAGGGAAAAAGAGGGGAGGTGAAAGAAAAAACATGAAGCTTGCTCTCATCACATTCAGCTAGAGGAAGGAATAAAATGCACACTCATTTTGGTATGAGAACCTCTCTTACAATACAGGAAAGTGGGGGAGAAGGGGATAAGCAGGATGGGGGAGATGATGGAAGGGAGGGCAGTGGGAGGAGGGAGCAATTTGAAATCAACACTCTTAGGGAGGGACAGAATCAAAAGAGAGAACAGAAGCAATGGGGGGCAGGATAGGATGGAGGGAAATATAGTTAGTCTTATACAGCATGATTATTATGGAAGTCATTTGCAAAATTACACAGATATGGCCCATATTGAATTGCCTGCCTTCCCAAAGGGAATGGGGGGGAGGGAGGGATGAAGAGAAGTTGGAACTCAAAGTTTTAGGAACAACTGTTGAGTATTGTTGTTGCTACTAGGAAACAGAAATACAGGTAATGGGGTATAGAAATTTATCTTGTCCCACAGGACAAAAGAGAAGATGGGGATAAGGGAAGGGAGGGATGATAGAAGGGAGAGCAGACTGGTGATAGGGAAAATTAGAATGCTCAGCGTTGTGGGGTGGGGGGAGGGGAGAAATGGAGAGAAAATTTGGAACCCAAAATTTTGTGGAAATGAATGTTGAAAACTTAAATAAATAAATTTAAATACAAAAAAAGAAGAGACCTAATAAATGTTTGTACAACCCTAAAAAAAATGTTGTTTACAATTTTTTTCCTTTTTCTCCATTCTCAATCTCTTGCACTCCGGCTTCCAACCTTATCCCTCAACTGAAATTGGTCTCTCCACAGTTACCAATTATCTCTTAATTGACAAATGTGGTGTTCTTTTCCCTGTCCTCATCCTTGACCTTTCTGCATCATATGACACTAGTGATGATGCTTTTCCTGGGCAATTTCTCCTCTCTGTGTTTTCTTGACATTACCCTCTATCAGTTTTACTCTGACTGGTCTAGACCCTCCTGAGTCTCTTACTGAATTTTTATCCATGTCCCACCTTCTAAATAAAGATGTCCAAGGCTTTGCCCTGGGTCCTCTTCTCCTAACTCTTCACATTCACGCTCACCCATAGGTTCAATTAATCTCTGCACATGATCCTTAAATCAATATAACGAGCCCTGGTTTCTCTCCTGAGCTCTAATTTTGCATCTACAATTGTCTATTGAACTATTGAGATAGGATCAACACAACTTTATCTGCTGCCATTTTTTCCCATAATGTCAGTTCTTTATAGCTCTCTACCCTTTCTTACTAGGTGCATAAGAAAATGGTCTTTTTTTTCTTTTACTCTTGTACTAGCCTTCCTCTGAGGACTATACGTGAGTCAATATGGCATGCTACCTAATACATGAATTCATACATACATACATACATTTATACATAACTATAATAAAAATTCTAGTCAAGTTTTATGTACAATTGAAAGCTTATTCCCTCTCCACTCTGGAATATGAGTGAGCATTTCACATGTAGAATTCCTTAATAAATGAAAAAAGCATCTCTATAATATATTTGATTCATATTTTGAGAGAATAACCAATGATCATCCTTTTCAGGTTATTTATGAGTATAAGTCCCTGGGAGTTTGGCCAAAATCCACTGGCATATATTCTATCAGTATTACCTATCCTTCATTTTTACCACTACCTTTAAAACCAGTTAGTAAGTTCCCATCTGAATCCAAAATTTCTCATATAGCTTGACATCATGGTAAGACCCTCTGTATCCCATTAGTTAGCTAAAACATTGACTAGATCAGGAGATATTTCAGTCCCATATTATCATTCCCCTCATGCAATTACTATGCTCAAAACTCCCAAAACATAGATCTGAAAGCAAAAGATGTATTTAATACTTTGTTTTCCACCAATCACTATCCTGGAACCCATGAAAAAAGGGATCATCTTGAGTACATATCAGATATGATCATTGTATTATACAAAAACACAAAGGAAAACAAAACAAAAAGCAACTGGAAAGTCATCTTGGATGACTTTAATTTAGGATCACTCTAATTTAGGGAACTAACATACAATTGCTCCATTCTGGACATGTATTTGGAGACCCACACCATCTCTCATCTCCAATTAGCTATAAAGAATATCTTTCAATAAATTTATTTTGTATATTCAAGTCTTGTTTATGGAATTCCTTTTCTACTCCCTAGTATGGACACAAGCATTTGCTACTACGTGAAGGAACTGAAATGGGTAGAAGACACTGACCATGTTTCTTTTTCATCTTTAGTTTCATCAAAACCATAGAGTCCCATTGGCTTCAGTGAGGGTCCCCAATTTTTAATTTCCAACTGCATATCCTTAAATACCTTAGAATCAACATGGCCAAAGCAGAAGTCATTCATTATCCTTTCCCCAAAATCCACCTCTCTTCCTAACTTCCCTATTAAGGGTAATATCATACTTCCAGCAATCTAGGTTAGCCACTTTAGAGTCTTTCTAAGCCCTTCACTTGCCCATAATGCTTCAATCTTTTCAATACTACCTGCACGGCTTTTCTTACTATAATTATACCCTTCCCTCCATTCATAGCTACTACTCTAATTGAGATTTAACATGTCTGATCCAGTCTATTGTAATAGTCTATTAATTATTCTCAAGATATATATATATATATACATATATATGTACATAAAGAGAAGATCTGCATATCTTTGATTTCTGTGTTCATATAACATAGTTAAGGATTTTAAAAGTTTTTCAATTGCTTATTTTTTTATTTAGAAAGGCTCCTTATACAAGACATTCGGAAGACATTGTTTGAGGAATTATGGTCAGTAACTCTGTGATTAGGGTATAATTTCACATGGAATCTGATAAAATTTCACCTTCTTGTGAATATTGATGAAGGATAATTGAAGTATTGAAACATCAAGTTACTATCATTTCACTATATTGGGACTTTCATATAATGAAATTAGGGTGGTTTCTTTACTTATCATGACACAAGCTGCACATATCACTGCCTAATGGGCGGAATCTATGCATACTGGCTCTTAACATCATGGTTTTAGATAAATTTTGACTTTATTTTTTAAAACTGGCCTTCACTTTGCTTCTTAACTCTGAAGACCTTCAATTTCTTTCTTACTCGATTAAGGAACATGTACAAGTGTCCTCAGTTAATTTAAGGTTGAGTAGTATTGTAATAATTTAATGTTCTTCCCTTTTTTTGGTTGGAATTTTCTGCTAACAGGTTGTGACCTTTCCACTTTGACAACTTCTCAAAAAACTGACTTTCATTGACTATTTTGTTTTTTCCAATATCCCCTTTTCAGATGAGCTATCACTTTTTTTTTCTGAAGGAGAATATAATATATGAAGTAAAACATTTAAAACTACTAGATGTTCTATTTATTTGTAGCACTTTTTAAAAAAGATCACGTGTCCTGTTTTTTCCACTGACCATAATTTTCCCAAATGTTTAATTATTTATTCTATTTGACTTATTCAAAGGTGGTAAAGACAAGCTTGAAAAACCATTATATTTTCCTAGAAATTCTGAGCTTTTTTGAACAAGCTTCTTCCAGTGTAAGAGTTTGGATTCATTGGAATTGAGTTTTAAGAGAGGAGTATGGATTAGGAGAAAGCAAGTTGCCCTCAAAACCAGGAGATTCAATTCTTGTCTCTTGCATACATTGACTGTGAAAATCTGGCTTTCACTTAGTGTTCTGTTCAACTCTCTTGACACAGTAAATGGCAGGCAAAAGTGCTGATCTAAGTTGGTGGAGGAAGTTTCCTCATCTGGGAGTTTTGTAGATTAATGAAATCATAGGTCCAAGCTTCATCATTCCGTGTAAGAATTAGTGCTAGAAATCTTTCTCAGTTCCTTTATGCTTCCCTTTAAAACGACTGTATTTATTTACCTACTCCTTCAGTTTTTCTAATATTAAATATGAAAATAGACATTCATTTTCATTATTTAAACTTGTTAGAAAACAATTTTGAGCATCTCTGTATATTTTAACAACATAAATGATTTTGTTATTGATGTAATTCTCTCAAACTGTAAATTTTGTCACTTTTGCCACCAAGTCACAAGTCTGTCACATTTTTCAGTGATTGACAGAGAGCCCTAGATTTAGGCCAGCTGTTGGAGAGCTGCGCACTTATTGCAAAAGCTTTCTGGAAGGCCTTGGCTATCACATTTTCATCTGATGTGAATTCTTCCTTGTACATGTGCATATTGTACAGAGAACAGAAAAGCTCACAGCAGCCCCAGAACAGCATCTGTTCTTTATAGTGAGATGAAGAAGCTGCAGAAGGTTTGGGGAAACTTGCTGAGGCTTGTTGCCACTTAGCAGGAAGTGTTTAGAAGTTTGTGAAGAACGGAATGACAATTTGTCAAATGTTGCAAACTTCACAGTGAGCACCCAATGTTTGATTTCACCGTTTCTTGAAATAGGATTGAGTTTTATATGCTTCTAAAATGACCAACTTTCTTTTTTTGGTAAAATACTAAAAAAAAAATAAGGTTCATCTTTCTCTCTCTTTAAGCACAGGAATTCACAGTCCCTTAGGTGAGACTGAGATTTTCAGAGGCCAATGCTAGAAGTTACAACATCCTGTTGTGATTCTTGCTCTGCTGATGGGAAGGAAGGAAGCTTGCTGTTTTTAATTCTAAAATTTAATTTCAGGTTTCTGTAATGATCTTTTAAGAATCCACTGAAGTGACTGAGTCAAAAATGTCTTAAGTAGGATATGCCCTGTGGACCTCTAGATGAAACCCACAGGTTTTAGAAATTATCAAATATTCCACACCTCCTTGAGACTCAATCATTTTCTCACTATAGTATAGAAGAATATACTACTCCTGGCTACAAGAAACAGTAGCAATTTCAACTAAGGAGCTACTAAGTTATAGAATGCATGTTGCATTGAAAATTGAATTCTTTATTAATGCTAATGTATTCCTTCTGCAGGTGTGTGCTCTTGGAAGTTTTAGCAAGCTCTGTTTTGTTCAAAATTCAAATGGTTATGTGTTTTTTCCTACAGAGGGATAAAAAAGGTATATACATCCTCTGTTAACCTTCCACCTCCAAGGACATCTCTTCAATTTGAAAAATAATTTAGAATCTGATATCTAAATGTTTCATACTCTCACGATGAAACTCAAAAGGCCATAAAAGCCAGGTTGACCAAATAGCTTAGCTCTTTGTGGTGCAAGAACATTTGATGTGTGCATCTTTTTCCATAAGTTCCTTTTCCATATGTTTTAATTATTTAGGATAACAGAGGCTTAAGGGTTTGGAATTTGTCTGATTTGATTCCCTTGTTTTATAGACGAGGGAACTGAAAGCTGTATAGATCTGTATTGATTTATTGTCACTTAACAGAAAATGTGTCAAGGTTATAATGAATAGATTTACAGTTTGGCTAAGTGATTTGACCAGGGTCACACAGGATTGGAACACGTCTACAAGATGAAGTTTTGCTAGATGATATGAGAGGCCCTGTAGAAATTTAAAAATTATCTCAGCAATAATCCTTTTCAAAGAATTTTTGAAAAAAATACCAATGTCTAGCAAGTCATTGAAGCTTCTCTGTTTGGGGAAACAACATTTTCCCTCAGTTGTTTATTCTCCTTTGATCATGACAAAATGGCTGGTCCCAGAAACTCTGAAGTATCAGCTCATCATGGAGCCTTCTCTGAGTCTCACATTATATGTCTTCCTATTAAAAAAAAAATAGAGCTTCTTCTAATGGTCCAATTAAGCACTTGTTACTTCCTGCCTTGTTACCCTTCTTTTGCATGTTGTTTGCATGATATTAGGCCACCAAGTAGAAAGGGTTTATCCTTCTAGAATTTCTCTTTTCTGCAACAGATTCTCAGGAATACATTATAGAAAGGAGCAGAGAGAACAGGGCTGAAGGTACAGTAAATCAGCTGTGGCTGGTTCTTCAGACTCCTGTGGACTTACTACTTTATAGATGACTAAAGACAGCAATGGGCAGAAGGGGTGATATGAGATTGGTTTTTTTTAAAATTTGTTTTGTGTCATAGAATCTTTGGCATTCTGTTGAAGTCCACAGACCCTTTCTCAGTATAATGTTTTTAAATAATTGAAGTAATATGCTGGGGTAGATTTACAATGTGAAAAATATTTATTGAACAATACAGAGAATTAGGTGGGAAGCCACAGCCCCAGGTCTATTTTCATCATCTCTGAAGTAGCATCCTAAATTCAGCATAGCCAGCACCAGCCTTCGGCTTCCTAAACTCAGTAAAAAGCAGTCACATTTGCCTGGCATGAACTAGGCTATGATATACCATGGGGTCAAGGCTTTTATAATGCAAAAGAGGGCTGAGGAGGAAAATATTGGCAGAAAAAAATCACAGACAATCAGGATGGTTTTAAAAATTATATGCTAACTTTATTGTTTAAATTTATATTATAAATGAAAAGATTATAATTAAAAGTAAGTTAAACATAAAAGACATTTAATGTTTCATGTATAATCCTTTTCCCCCTGTTTTACCATATATACTTGGAATGCTCATTTTATTTAATGTTTTTATGTTAAGAATAAACAAAATTGAAGAAGTAAAAACAAATAAATAATTGAAGGATATACTAAATTTTATTTAGAGGATAGTGAAAATAAAGATGCATTTTTTCTCCTAAGTACATGGAGTATCCAAAAATCTATCCTTGGATCAGTGGTTAAGAATTGCATTAGAAAATCTGATGGCCATCATGTGATACAGGGGAAAGAGCAATGACTGAAGTCTGCTGATGTAGGTCCACATTATGCTTTTGACTTTGTCCGTATCTTGGGCAAGTTATTTAACTTCACTAGGCTTCTCTTTCCTCATCTTTAGAATGAATGAATTTGGACTAGATGATCTCTGAGGTCTCTTTCAGTTCTAGATCTTTTAATTCTATATCTTCATGTTTGGCCCCACTGAGAAACTGACGGTTCCCAGTGATATACACTTGATGCTTGCCTCAGCTAGTAGGAAAAGGCCTCCTTGATTCTGCCTCTAATGTTTTTCTCCTTGTTTGAATAATGGAAGCCTTATTGACTTCCTCAGTCTTGGTTTATGTCTTTTCTGGATGCTGTTCCTAACATAAGTTTTACTGTCTCTACTTTATTGACCTAAAAGCCTAACTCCCTATCTTTCTATGGGTTGCCCTAGCTCTGGCAGGTTTTCCTTTCTCCTTTTGTTTCTCTTGGAACTATTATTGTTGGCTAAAATGAGAAGGAGGGATTCTCTTATATTCAGGCCAGAAATGGGGCCCCACATGAACCTCTCTCTAAGGCAGCCAGGCTGTATGCAAATGTTGTTTCTGTAAGGAGGTCTATATGAAAGCAAAGAACTAATGAAGAAACTCATTAGTTCTTTAGGAACGTTACCCCCCTTAATGCAAGGAAAAGAACCCAATGGCTCTTTTAACGTGGTAATCAAATGAAATACAGACACTTCAAAGCTGTTATTTTCAATCAGCTATCACAGTCAGGACCTGCTTTTCACTGCAATGCGCTCCTGGAATCCATGAAGTAAAATTAGTTGTCATAAAGTGGATCCTTCCTTCCCCTCATCTCTGCCCAATAGTAATAGCATTATAATTAGGGATGGTTTTCCCAAGCAAAGAGTTGGCCTCAGATAAATCTCAAATATGAGTAACAATACATCAAAAAGCAAGAAACAAAGAAACAAAAAACCAACCGTAACTACAAATTGCTATCATCAGGCATATAAAATTATCCTCCAAGTTCTATAAAATAGGTACAAAAATATGAGTCCCCAATGTTTTATAAAATCTTCAAAGGACACATAAAAACTACAACTGTTTTGTATTATATATTTGATCTAAAACTAATATGCTAGTAAAACTGAAATATTAAACTTTAAATTGTCAGCTTTAATTACCTTTTTAGAATTTTGGTATGCTTTTGCATGTGCCTTGAATGGACTGGGTCACTTAAAACAAGTTATCCGAGGAAACTTGAATTGCTTATTTTTTTCCTCTCAATATATTTTCTTGTGTCAAATAAAGGTTTTCTATATCATATTAATTACATTAAAGTTTTGCTTGAAGGTGAAATCATTTTCCTAAAACTAGCTACTGCTACATCTAAATTAATGGAAACTTTACTACAAATTGTTTGAAGAGGTATCCAGAATCCAGTCCTTTCTTTCATGGATTTCTGAGATTGAAAGACAGTGGTAGGTTTAGAACAGGAACAAGAAACTAGCTTAGAATATGCAAATTCTGCAAGGTTAGCATCTTCCCCATGAGGTCCCTTGATAGTGTTTTAGCATCCAGAGTTGTTGACTCCCTATAGTTTCCTCTTAGGAAGCTGTGAATCAAATTAGAAGGACCTCTCCCATGGGGGAAGAACAATACACCTTGGCTTAGCTTGGTGAACAGGAAGAAAAATCTGCTCTATTTCTCTCAGAAGGTTGCAACTTACAGTAGGTCTAGTTCTGGGTCAGAAAGTTATCTAGCTTTTCTGTAACTCTGATGGATTCTTCCAGTGAAATTACCGCATCACCTTACCACACTCCCACCAGAGATTGTTGACTGATGGAAGCTGGATAGCTAGGGATTGGTGACAAAGTATACCTATTGAAGTGGAGAAGGGGCGGTACACATGACCCAGTGGACAGCACTATTCGTCTAATTGGGACATCAGAGGAGTATGGTAATAGGCCAATAGGTGGTGGATAAAAATCTATCTAGGCAGGGGGTTAACAAGAAGGAGAAAACTCGTATGAAGAAAAGAAAAAGAGTTAAATCTTCAAAGAGAGTCTGTTCAGGAACTCACATTTTAAAAGTGAATCCATATCCTTTCAGTTTTACTCAAAGCTTCTTACAAAGAACTCAACAGGGTTTTTTAAATTGGCAATATTCAACCCAATTCAATTCAACAAACATTTATTAAGTCTAAGATGCTAGGTACTAGGTACACACACACACACAAATGAAAAACAAGCCCTGGTCTCAAGAAGCTTATTCTTCACTGGGTAGTGGATACTGGGATATGACTTGGATGTGCTAGAGCTAGCCCTAACAAAACCAATTGCTAACTTTTCAGTGTGAGCATTTATACCTCAGAAATCAACTTCCTATGAATCAGAGCTTGATCTATTATTTAGTTGAATTTCTAGGCCTAATAAGGGGTTAGTAATGCAAATTTAACTTAAAAGTGTATATACATATCCCCCTTGTCCTCTTACCCCATGTAGTCCAGTTGTTAAACATTTCCCAACACACACCCTTGTATTGATCTATAAATATTTCTTGAGCTCTGCAGGAGTACAGTTGAAGGCTCAGGGAATGAAGTCATCACCAGACCTGCAACTTGGTGATTGTAAGATAATGTAAAAATAATAGCTTGCATTTAGATAGTACTCTAAGATTTCCACAATGCTTTACATCCATTATTTCATTTGAGCCTTACTACATTCCTGTGAAGATGACATATGAAAAGATAAATGAATCTAAGGTAATTTGAGGAGGAAAAGCTCATTTTACAACTAGGGGAATCAGGAGATGGTTCCCTTAGGCACTGATAGATGAAGTTTTGGAGGAGAGATAGATTCCAAGAGATGAAGGAGAAAAAGGAATGCATTCTAGCTCTATAAAGTAAGCCTTTGGTAAATTTGATAATTATGGCACTGAATAAGAGAATTATTTTAGGTAGTATCATTTTTATCATATTGGCCCAGTCTGACCATGAGCAATTTATATCTTTCAAATTATTTAGACCTATTTTTATTACTGTAAGAATATTTTGAAGTTGTATTCATATAATTCTTTAGTGTGATGGTAGACAGACTCCCAAATATTTTATACGCTGTAGTTATTTGTAATGGAATTTCTTTGTCTCTTCCTCTTGGGTTTTGAAAATCATTTGAAAAGCTGATAGTTTGTGTGGGTTTATTTTATAACTGGTCTGGGTGGTGCTTTGGCTACCAGTCTCTTCATTTTAGCTCTTGCTGGCTTTCCTGGCAGAATACTTTTTTGGCCTGCATGGCTTTTGGATGTCTGATTGTACAGTCCTGAGGAGAATGAAGGAACTCAGTAATTTTTCTCTTTAAATTCTTGATGATAATTTCAGCTGTTGCCTTTTTAGATCATCTATTATCTATAGGAGATCTGTTATTTTTCCTTTGACCTTTCAGGCCTCCATCGCAACCAAAAATCTTATTTCCTTTATTTCTCTCAAAAAGTAGCTATATTCTTTCTGTCTTCAAAATTTTTAATCTTAGAAATATTTTTGCCTCATTTATTTTTCTAATGTAACATAATAATGGACAGAGAATAGAGCTTTCAGAAACCTGAGTCCAGATCCTAACTCTTTCAGTTACTCACTGGGTGACCTTAAGTAAGACACTTTACCCCTAACCCTTACCATGAGACTTGATTACTGCATCTATAAAGTAGGGATAATGCTAAGTTTACCACATACCTCATATGATTATAGAAAACATGTCCTATAAGCCATAACACACTGTAAAAATGTGAGATATGGTGACTATAAAGAAAATTCTTTTTTTTTTAGAAAGATTTATTTTTATTTTTCAACATTCATTTCCACAAGATTTTTGGTTCCAAATTTTCTCCTCATCTCTCTCCTACTTCCCACCAAGATATTGCATGCATTCTGACTATCCCTTCCCTGAGTCTGCCCTCCATTTTATTTCCACCTCATCCCCTTTCCCTTTATTTTCTTGTAGGGCAAGATAGATTTCCATACTCCATTACCTGTATTTCTTATTTACCAGTTGCATGTAAAAGCAATTTTTAACATTTGTTTTTAAAACTCTGAGTTCCAAATTCTTTAACTTCTTCCTTCCTCACCCAGCCTCATTGAGAAGGCAAGCAATTCAATATAGATTATACATGTGCAGTTATGCAAAGCACTTCCATAATAGTTAAGTTGTGAAAGATAAACTATATCTCCCTCCATCCTATCCTGTCCTCCACTTATTGTATTTTCAACTCTGACCATGACCCTTTTCAAAAATACTTGCTTCTGACTACTACATCCCCCAATCTTCCCTCCCTTCTATCACTCTCTGCCCCTGCCCCAATCACCTTCGCCCTTACTTTCCTGTAGGGTAAGATACCCAACCGAGAGTGTAAATTATTCCTTCCTTAAGCCAAATCCAATGAGAGTAAGATTCACTCATTCCCTCTCACCTCCCCCCACTTCCTCTCCATTGTGAAACCTTTTTCTTACTTATTTTATGTGACATAATTTACTCCATTCTATCTCTCCCTTTCTCCTTCTTCCTGTATAACCCTCTCTCAGCACTTAATTTTATTTTTTAGATATTATCCTTTCATATTTAACTCACCCTGTGTTCTGTTACTATTTGTCTATCTATCTATCTATCTATCTATCTATCTATCTATCTATCTATCTATCTATCTATCTAATTTTCTCCACCCACTCTAATACTAAGCAAGGTCTCATGAATTACAAATATCATCTTTCTATGTAGGCATATAAACAGTTCAACTTTAATAAATCCCTTATGATTTCTCTTTCCTGTTTACCTTTTCATGTTTCTCTTGATTCTTATATCTAAAAGTCAAATTTTCTATTTGGCTGCGGTCTTTTTATCAAGAATGCTTGAAAGTCCTTATTTCATTGAAATTCCATTTTTCCTCTGAAGTATTATACTCAGTTTTGCTGGGTAGGTGATTCTTGGTTTTAATCCTAGTTCCTCTGGCCTCTAGAATATCATATTTGAAGTCCTTTGATCCCTTAATGTAGAAGTTGCTAGATCTTGTGTTTTTCTGACTGTATTTCCACAACATTTGGATTATTTCTTTCTGGTTGCTTACAATATTTCCTCCTTAACCTGGGAATTCTGGAATTTGGCTACAAGATTCCTAGGAGTTTTCCTTTTCGAATTTCTTTCAGGAGGTGATCACTGTATTCAGGAGGTGATCACTGTGGGCAGCTAGGTGGTGCAGTGGATAGAGGACCAATGCAGGAGTCAGGAGGACCTGAGTTCAAAGATCACCTCAGACACATGACACTCACTAGCTGTGTGACCTTGGGCAAGTCACTTAACCCCAATTGCTTCATCCTGGGTCATCTCTAGTCATCTTGATGAATATCTGGTCACTGGATTCAGATGGCTCTGGAGGAGAAGTGAGGCTGGTGACCTGCACAGCCCTCTCTCATTCAAAACAAAGTCAAGTTCAAGTCATATCATCATTTCTCTGATGGCATGGTCTTCTTCAGCAAAGAAGGATGAACACACAGTGTATTCTGTCCATTTCTATTTTGCCCTCTGATTCTACAATATCAGCACAGTTTTCCTTGATAATTTCTTGAAAGATGATGTCTATGCTCTACTTTTGATTATGATTTTCAGGTAGTCCAATAATGTTTAAATTGTCTTGGATCTATTTTCTATGCCAGTCATTTTTCCAGTGATATATTTCATGTTGTCTTCTATTTTTTTTATTCTTTTGGGTCTGTTTTATAATTTCTTGATTTTTTATAATGTCATTAACTTCCATTTGCTCCATTCTACTCTTGAAGGAATTACTTTCTTCAGTGAATTTTTGGACATCCTTTTCCATTTGACCAGTTCTTCTTGTCAAGGCATTTTTCTCATTGATTTTTTTGGATCTCTTTTGCCATTTGGATTAGTCTATTTTTTGAAGTGTTATTTTTTTGGATCTCCTTTAGCAAGCTATTGACTCAGTTACCATGATTTTCTTGCTTCACTTTCATTTCTCTTCCCAATTTTTCCTCTACTTCTCCTGCTCGATTTTCAAAATCCTTAGTGAGCTCTTCCATGGTCTGGGACCAATTCATATTTTTCTGGGAGGCTTTTGATGTAGGAACTTTGCCTTTGTTGTCTTCTGGTTATATGTTTTGATTATCTTTGTCACCAAAGTAGGATTCTGTAGTCTGATTATTCCCCCTCTGTTTTCTCTTCCTCCCAGTCAAATACTTGACTTTCTAACTCTTTATCAATGTAGGACTCTGCTTTCATTGGGGATGGTAGTGGGTGCAATGTCCCAAGCTTCAGGGGTTTTATTTCAACTTGATCCCCCATGATCTGTGGTTTCAGAACTCCAGAAACTGCTACTGCCACTGTAACCACTGCCTCGTCTTCTGCTCTGGGACTGGGGCCAGACCCCAGCAGAACCATGCCCCTCCCCAACTCAGGTTCAAACTGATTTTTCCCACTGACCTTATATGTTGTTTTTGGCTTTTATGGGTTGAGAAGTCTCAAAACTGTGAAAGCTGCCAGTGACTTAGTCCCTTGAGGCCTGCTCAAGTCGTGTTTATGCTAGCATGGTTGGACTATGTTCTGCTCCAGTCTGGTGTGATAGACACTCTTGTCCACCTTCTAAGCTCTCTTGTGCTGAAGGTTTGTTTCACTCTATCATTTGTGAGTTTTGCAGCTCCAGAATTTGTTTAGAGTTATTTTTTATAGATATTTTCTGAGGTTTGGAGGGAGAGCACACTCAGGTCCCTGCTTGTACTCCACCATCTTAGCTCTGCTTCTCCCCAGCCTCAAGAAAATTCTTTAAAAACTGTAAAGTGCCACAGAGATGTGAATTGACTAGTCAGTCACAAATTTCTCTAAGTTCTCTTTGGTGTCTTTCAGTTTTCAACTTTCTCCATTTCCACAATTACTGTTCTACACCCTAATCAAAGCCATCCTTAGGTTGTATTTCTACACTAGTGTCCTAGCTATTGTTTTGACCCTCCAGGCCTTTATTCTGCCCATAATACTGGCTAAATTGCCAGGATTATATTCCCAAGAAATTAGTTTCATTCTCATCCCCACAAAATGAGAACCTGTAATAGCCCAAATCCAAGTCACTCAGTCTTGCATCCAAAGTTTCCTCAACTTACCTTTCTAACTTCATTGCTTTCCAACATGGCTGATTCATCATGTTAGTCCGGGTTGCTGATGATTCTCTACTCATTTTTACGTTAGGAGCTTTCATGCTTCTATTCTTCTAGTCTGGAATGCCCTCTTCACTCATCTAAATAATACATTTCCTTCAAACCCAAGTTTGGGCAAGACCTAGCAAGGAAAGATTTATTTCATAACACTATTTCCAAGGGGATGCATGGATGGGGAGAAACCTCACAATCTCCTCCAGTTATTGATTGTTCTTTTATTCCAGATATGTTGGGAATGCCAAGACTTCTGGGATGATTTTTGTTTTTGCATATTACCCCAGATCAAGCCCACTCAATAAAGAGATAAAGGTATGTAACAGACAATGCCAGAAAACAGTCTATAGATGAATTCTTAGTATATGGTGAACTACCAAGCACACAGACCTTCAGGGGAAAGATTAGTTCAAAAGCATTTTAACCCATAATCTATCTAATAAAAATAGAATCCTTAACAATGATCTGAGAAATATAAGGCAAACAATTATTTCTAGGAAGTGGATTTTGCTGAATTTCCTGTCCTAGATCTACTTGGGCCTAGATATATATCGCTATTTATTTCATTTCTTTTGAATCTCAATTCTGCATTTTTAAAAAACTACATCATAGATCCATTTAAACATGGATTGCTACCTAGAATACATCACTTCCTTAATAGAGAGAAGAAAGAGATAAAATCTATGAATTCAGGTCTTGCTATTTCTTCTCTACCACTTGGAACGGGGAAAAGAGTAATTATTGGGCTTCTCTACTCTCAGGAGTATTATAGCCAGGCTATAATAATGATAGGGAAAGAAAGTAAGATCCAAGAATAAAATTCTAGAAACCCTGACTACTACTTCCATCATCAAATAAAGACCCATGTTCATTCATTCATTCATTCAGTCAGTAAGTCAATAGGCATTTGTTAAGTGAGTACTATGTAGCAGGTACCATGCAAAGCATTGGGGATAAAAACAAAAAACCTACGAAAAAGCCTTCCTACTCTCAAGTACTTCTCAGTTTAAAGGGCAGTTAACATGAAAACAATTATGTACAAACAAAATTTTATATTAACTATATAATATATAATTTCATTTTTGTGTAAGTATACATTTTTCTATGTTTATATGTAATATAATTTATGTTTATGCATCATTCATATATAAATATAATCTATATGCAATTTATATATAATTTATCTCCATATGCTCTTTATGTCATGTTATTCAGTTGTTTTCAGTGTGTCCAACTCTTCATGACCCTATTTGGGGTTTTCTTTGCAAAGATACTGGAATGATTTTCCATTTCCTTCTCCAGCTCATTTGGTAGATGAGGGACTGAGGCAAACAGGGCTAAGTGACTTGTCTAGGTTCACGCAGCTTGTAATGTGTTAGGCTGAATTTGAACTCAGGAAGAGTATTCTTTCTGACTCCAAGTCCAGTGCTCTATCCACTATGTCACCTAATCTCCTCATATATATAATATATGAACATAAATTAAATATTTGAAATAAAACAAGGAAGACACAAATTAAGCAAGACAGGAAAAGTCTTCTTGTAGAAGGTAGGATTTTAGCTGGGACTTGGAGGAAGCAAGAGAAGCCTTTGCCCTTCAGCTTCACCTCCCTTGAGGGAGCCTGGGGATAGAGGACTGTGTTGAAAGCTTTTCCAGTAGAAGTATTCTATATGGAAAGAATGGGGAGAGTCTGACCCTGAGAAGTGACCTGAATCCATCTCCCTTCACGTAGTTCACAGAATTGACTCAAGGAAGTGAATAATATATAATTGCCCTCTTAGTTCATTGGAACTCATTCCTGTATTAGCAATAACTAAATATGTGATGTTCAAATTATTCTACTATGACTTTTCCGTTTAAATAATTTTGTGGGTGGAGAAGGGTCAAGTTATTTTCCCCCTCTCCCTTCTCAAATAGTCAGACAGGGTCCTGTCAACCATTACTTAAACTAAGAGGAACTAAATAGATAGTTCTAAGATAACCCTTGCTAACTATGATATAAAATTCACCTAATCTGAAATCAATTATAACGTGAGCTGCAAGGGCTAACTTTGACATGGAGCCATTTTAACAAAAGATAATTGAATGTAGAATCTAATAGTGATTCCACAAATATTGGCTGACTAAAAACTTTGATAGCCGAAATTTTAAGAGTGGGCTTTTAAGCTGCAGAGCTGGGGATATCTTGTAACATTCCCTGTTGGTGGTGGGTTGGTGATACAAATCATCATGCCCACAAAATGGGCAATCTCAGTGGACTTCAAGCTCAGTATGATTCAACAGTATGAGATGAGAGTAAGAACCGGTTTTTTTTTTCTGGGAAGGGATGTTCCATTTTTTTCTGGACCAAATTTGACAGAATCTTCAAATGTTGCTAATACTGCTGCTGCTGCTGTTGCTACTAGTACATATAACCTTAGAGAAAGTGATGCCCACTCTTGACAAACCTTGTGTTTTTGTTTTATCTTTTGAAACCCTTAAAAGTCCCAGTGTAACCTCTAGCCAAAAATTCCACCCTGTAACCCTGCTCTCCCATGAGCCTTCTCTTTCCCCAAACTGAGAAGAAAAATTACTCACAAGATCTTTAGTAACTTGGGCCTACTTTAAAGGCAGCCAGTCTGATCTGTTCCAGAAGTTCCTTAAAATTAGAGTTGTCCAAAAGTGAAAGAAGCAAGACTCTTCTTCCTGAGTTCAAATCTGGCCTCAGAGACTAGCTTGTCTTACTCTGGGCAAGTCATTTAACTTTATTTCCTTCAGTTTCCTCATCTGTAAAAAATAAACTGGAGAAACAAATGACAAACCACTCCAGTATGTTTGCCCAGAAAGCCTCAAATGAGGTTACAAAAAGTCAGATATGACTGAGAAAGTAACTGAATGACAACAAATTGGAATGGATTCCTTAGGAGGTGAGGAATGATGGTAAATGTTTAACAACAAACTCTCCAGGAAGAAAATGTATGTAGGAGACACTTTTAAGTTTAATCAGCCTTAATAACATTTTCTCCACCACTTCTTTTTAGGTGTATTACACAATGAAAACAAGTCAAGCCATGATTTCCAAGGTATGAATGCTCACACAGAAAATTTACCAAATTTTTACCAAATTTATCAAATCTCTTCCGCTCTTCAGGAAGCCACTATGACTTCATTCTAGATTAATGCTCCTGATTTCCTCTCTCTGAAGACAGTCATTCTTTAAGCAAAGGACTTTTACCTGTCAGGAATGTTGTAAAATGGATTTACTTCCAAAGTATGGGTTGGACTAGATCGAAGGTTCTTAACCTAGGATTCATGGAATCTGTGGATAGAATTCAGAAGGTCCATGAACTTGGATGAGAAAAATAATCTCATCTTTATTTTCATTAACTTCTAACAAAAAATGAGCATTTCTTTCAGTTGTGAATGTAGACAATAGAATGCTATTTTGAGAAAGATCTATAAGCTTCACCAGTCTCTCACAGGGATTAATGAAATAGAAAACTTGAGTCCCTGGACTCAGAAAGCACTAATATCCTTTCCAAATTTGGAATTGCTTGATTACCAACTATGGGAGAAGGCGAGGATGCCCTATAATAGACTCTTTGAAAACTAGAACCTTAAAATGACTATACAATCATAGATTTTTGAGCAGAATGCAAATTTCGAAATCACCTACTGTATGTGACCTTATCATTTTACAAATGAGGAAAGTGAGGTCTAGAGGAGTCAGATAACTTGCCCTGCGTCACACAGCTAGAAAGAGGTAGAATCAAAGCTTAAGTTGATTTCTTCTGAATCTAAATCGTATACTTGAAAACATGACACTGTACCAATTTTCTGTTTACTTTAAATCCCCCTTCTTCTAACACATATAACAACAGTATATTATCAAGCACTAATTCATATATTGGATGTGAGCTACTTTCATAGAAGTTTCTTTAAGTTGTCTCATATTTTACATTTTTTTCTTCTAATACTAGATTGTAAACTTGTTGGTGGAAGATTATTAGTATCGTAATTACTTTTTGGTTTTCCCTATAAGGCCTGGGCACATACATGTAACAAATAGTTAATGCATATTTGATGAATTAAATGTGTTTGAACTGAACCTAAAGCTGCAAATACTTTTAAAAAATGTTCCATGAAAAAATATTCAGATATTTTGATAACTTGTTTTCTGGATTTTTTTTTCTTTAGGGAAAAAAGATGAAAAAAATCACATTTGCAGCCATATAACTAAGTTCTATATTGAGTTCCATTACTTTATTTCTCCTTCTCAACTTCTGTTCTAAGATTCTGAGTCCTTCTGTTCTAAATTCTCATCTTTCAACTGACTTGCAAGCCCACATTTCCTTAAAACTTCAATTACCAAGTTGTTTTTTTTTTTAATCAACCATAGGTATTGCTGGCAGGGTTCCTGAGACAGCCAATATGCATGAAATTGTTCTGGGATTCTAACTAAGTTTAACTATCTGTTGTGAAAATAGCTCCATGTCAAGACGGGGACTTGTAGCTCATATAAAACTGGTGATAGGCTAGAAGAATTTCCAAGTCATTGTGGAGAAGGTATCTGGCTTCCAGGCAGACATATGTCATATTTTTTTTTTAGAAATACATTGAAAAGAAAATGAAGGCAAGAGTGCATCTGGGTCTGAGTCATGTCAACATAAAACACTTTTGACTAAGCCCTGAATGGGAAACTCTTTCTGTAGCCAGTGTAAACCATTATAATGGGGCAGTAAACCTTTGCTTTGGCAGTGAATGAAACCCCAACAAAACATTTATATCAGGAAAGAAAAGGGTTTGGAGGAAATAGTGAGCCAAGACTGGGCAAGCCTTCATGATAGAGGATTCTGTAATTTATGGCTGCTTTTCCTTTAAGCATATGCATGTTAACGTGCCTTTGAAACTCTCCATAAGAACTAACTCATGCATTGCAATGTAAGTTATATAAACCAAAGTGCAGACTCTCTTATGATCACGCAAGCACAAGATGCACAGCATCTTGAAAAATCCCAAGATAGCTTAAGCACTTTTTTTTTCTTCACAGTAGGAGTAGAACTGGAAGGTCTGAATCAGGAGTGTAAATGCATTTCAGTGTAACAAAAAAAAATTGAGAATTCGTAGAGGAAATGCAGGTTAATTGACTTGGATTCTATTATCACATTCCAGTGAGGTTACCACAAGGATTGTGGGGTCATGGGGGATGGAAAAGTTCTTCAGGATGATCTTGTCTAAGCCTCCCACTTGGAATGTGAGAAAATTGGGACTCAGAGAAGGAAAGAAATGCTTCACTTATTATATTTACATAGTTATTTAGTGGCAGAGACAGGATTGGCACCCAGAGGTGATAATTCACCTGTTAAGCTGGAAAGACCCTAAAGAGGTCTAGATAAAAGAACCATGGAGCATTGATTCTGAAGAGAACCTATGTATCCATTGGTACAAGTTTCTGTCTCCCTCTCACCCTAGCCCCTTGTGAGATAAAAAGATAAAAGTGAGGCACCCAGCATCTTGCTCAATGTCACGTGTCCAATTATTGGCAAATCTAGGTCTAGAATCCCAGAATTCAAGTGCTCTCTATATTATAGCACTATGCTTCTGTCTTTTTCATTTGAGAGCTCTGTGAACTCTTAGTTATTTCATTGATTTCTTTATAATGAAATTTTCTGTGATATAATCGCTATAGTTTCTTATGGATGGTCCATTTGGAGGTTTTGTCTACCTAAAGAACATGCTGACCTCAAATAAGGTTATTCAAATACAGATCTTAGGGTTTTGCTTTTGTATATAACTGTATCTAAGTAGCCAATGATCTATTGGCATAATAATTACCATGCAACAACTTCTAAGATGTTATTTCTAATTGATCTTTAGTCTCTAGAAGTAATATTTATGAAGTCAATTTCATTTTTCTAAATTTTTGAACATAGCTCACTGATGAAATATCAGATATGACTATATCAAAATATTAAGCATTATGGCATCAGTAACAATAGAAGCCACTTGCTAGAGCATTTTGGCCGTGGAAGGCATTGGTTCAAAAAGGGAAGCAAGGTGTGGGGTAGAAACAAACATTTATTAAGAATCTACTATGTTCCAGGTACGATATTAAGTATTTTAAAAATATTTTCTTGTTTGATCTTCAAAACAACTCTGGGAGGTAGGTACTATTTTTGTCCCTATTATAAGGTAGGGTAGAGGTAGAAAGAGGTTAAATTACTTGTCCAGAGTCACATAGCTAGTAAGTATTTGAGGTCAGATTTGAATTTAGGTCTTCCTGACCCCATGCCTAGTGCTATGTCTACTCTACCATCTAACTGTCCCAGAATCTAAGAACTGGAAAAATTTCTAGGGAAAAGACCAAGGAGGTCTTATAAAAGATTTCTAGGAAGATGATATATGTGTTCAGTTCCTGCTTTTGTTGCTCAGTTGTATCAGACTCTTTGGGAACCCATGGATCATAGCATGCCAGGCCCTTTTATTCCCCACTGTCTCCCAAAGTCTGTCCACTTTCATGTTCACTGTTTCTATGACACTAATTATCCATCTCATCCTCTGCCACCACTATATCCTTTTACCTTCAGTCTTTCCCAGAATCAGGGTTTTGTCCTTTTAATCCTGCCTTCTCATTAGGTAACCAAAGTATTTAAGATTCAGCTTCAATATTTGATCTTTCAATAAATAGTTTGAATTAATCTCTTTAAATAATGACTGGTTTGATCTCCTTATTATCCAAAGGACTCTCCAAAGTCTTTTCTAGCACTATAATTTGAAAGTGTCTCTTCTGTGGTACTCAGTTTTCCATATAGTCCAACTCTCACAACCGTACATTGCTACTGGAAAAGCTATAGCTTTTACTAGACAGAACTTTGTCAGCAAGGTGATGTCTCTGCTTTTTAGTATGCTATCCAAATTTGCTGTAGCTTTCCCTCTAAGGATCATTAATTTCATGACTGCAATTGCTGGCTACAGTGATCTTTGAACCCGAAAATATAAATCTGTCACTGCCTCCATTTCTTCTCCCTCTATTTGCCAGGAAATGATGGGACCAGCTGCTAAGATCGTAATTTTTTTTGATGTTTCAAATCAGCTTTTCTACTCTCCTTTTTCACTTTTACAAAAGGCCATTTAATTCCTCTTCACTTTTTAGTATCATAGTGATAGCATCTGCATTTCTGAGATTATTAATATTTCTCCCAGCAAGCTTAATTCCAGCTTTTTATTCACCCAGCCTGTCATTTTGCATGATGTATCCTGCATGTAAGTTTAATAAATGAGGTGAAAACATACAACTTTGTTGTAACCTTTTCAGATCTTAAAACAATCAGTTGTTCCAAGTTCTGTTCTAACTGGTGCTTTTTGGCCCACATATTGGTTCCTCAGGAGACAAGTAAGAAGACAAGCAAGTCTTCTTTGAAGACTTGCCACGTTTTGTTGTGATCCACATAGTGAAAGGCTTTAGTGTAGTTAGTGAAGCAGAAGTAGATATTTTTTTCCTGGAACTCCTTTGCTTTCTCCATAATCCAGGGAATGTTAGCAATTTGGTCTCCAATTCTTCTACCTCTTCAAAAACCAGCCTTTTATTTGGATAATTCTTGGTTCACATATTGCTGAATTCTATCTAGCTTGCAGAGTCTTAAGCATAATCTTTCTGGTATGTGAGATGAGCACAATTGTTCCTGAGTCTGCATTAATTGCTAGAACATTCTAAGCTGGGACCAAACAGAAATCAGGAGCTGATCATGATAGAATAAGTATTCCTAGGGAACACTGACTTTTGAGGAAGGCTTAGTGTAAGAATTCATGGATCACATCAAATTCTTGAATAAAGAAAGAGTGAAGCAAGAGGAAAGGCTAACACAACCCAAATCAAAGATTGTTTTGGCTCTACTAATACTGCAAGGCTCCTCACTTGATGCTGTAAGCTTATGCCACTCTATGACACTCAGGTTGTAACTCTATTTACATCCTTATTTTTTTTAAATAAAATATATTTTTAAAATAATATTGGTTCTGTTTAAAATGCCTCTTGGTTGCCTTCGTTTCTCACAAATGAACTATTATGAATACTTTAGAAGAGAGCCAGATTTGGCTATTTCCAAATTTATGTGGGTGGGTAGAATACATCATGAAATTATTTTTACTGATAAATCTCCATGTTTTTCTAATCCAATATTTCTGTCCTTAGTTGACAGACAGATTATATTCAAATATTTAAAAAAAATTAGGAGTGGTCTTTTCACTCATAACCTGATATATTTGCTTATAGTTTCATTTTTTAAAGTTTGTAAGATGAAGTTTTGTAGAGGACACTTTTTAAAATGCCAAATAAAATTGCTTCTGCACATTTGCTTCTTATATGCCTATTGTGAAAATAGTATTAATAAAACTTGATCCATTTGTTTATAACTTAGATTTGGAAGACAAAGATACTGTCTATATGATACTAAATATTTGTTCAGAAATGAAGAAAAATCTGTAAAAGATCCAAATAGTTTTAAATATCTTGAAATTTTGTATGATACAAAACAAACATATTTTGTTTTACTTTGCTTTTTTTAGTATTTGTCCAGATATTTGGTGAATGACATAACAAAATTTTTTCTGATCTCATTCTAAGATTTTGGTCTTTGAGTTCTAATCTCTTCAGGAGTTTAGAAAAGCAAAGATTTTCAAGAACTGTAGAATTTCAGTTATTGATTAGCTGGATCAAATTTCACTTGTTGAAATAAATCATCAACAGCAAACCTCACAAAACAATAGCGAAGAGTTAAGGATGAAAAGGATAGATTTCTTACCAGGATGAAGCACTACCAAAAGGGGTAAAGGAATAATAATTTATTTAGCACTGGTCCTATGCTAAGCTTTTAGCAAACATTACCTCATTTGATCCAATAACAGGTCTATTCAAACCTGAAATATCTCTTCTGGCAAATGAACTCTCAGGTATTCATCCTTGATTTCCCTTTGTGCATTTTAACAAGGGAATTAATTACATATAGAAACTAATGTTTATAGAAAATGAGTTTAGTGTAGTACAGAGTAGTTTTGCAAACTTTTAAAGTTAATTCAAAGATGTCCTTTGGGCCAAATGAAATTTCATTTCAAGAAACAATATTGGGCCAAACAGCTAGAAAACAAGGAAAGTCCAGCTGAATCTACATTCAGTGGTGTGAATTGTCATTAACCCTAGAGATTATACTGAATTCTACTTGGGTGTCATCTCAAAGTATTTCACATCCTTGGAGAGACGCCAGTGAGTAGTTGTGGTCATTGAGGAAACCCCACTAGATATCCCTTTGGAAGAGTTCATATCACTTTCAACCTTTGTAATCTCAAAGGCAGTTAAGAACTTCTTTGGGATTTCTAGCTCAGTTATAGCGGCTGTAAAGAAGGTGGAAGATTACTGGAAAGTCTGTCATCAAATTTTTCCAGTATAAAAATAGCCTCAGTGCTTAGAGTGTGATATATTTCTTTGGAGTCTTACAAATATAATCAAAAGGGCTTTAAACTGAAAAGAAAGTGGGAAGAGTGAAGAAAGTAGAGAAAAGTGCCTATGTATAAATATATATCTATGGAACAAATTTCCTTGTAGGGTAGTTACAGTGTGGGAAGGATAAAAGTAGTAGTGACACCCAGAAATTCATCAGGAGTCTATCTCCTAGAAAGGAGGTAGCAATAAAGCACATGTTCTCCGATGTCAATACACAAGAGCTCAAAGTATGGGGAGTGAACAAGGTGATAGATAATAATGGAAGAAAGCATATGACTTGAGACGGGCTTGGTTGACTGGCACTTATGACTAAAATCAGGCTCTGGAAGAGTGTTGCTCTTCAGTTGTTTCTGACCCTTTATGACCTCATGGACCATAGCATTCTAGCCTTCATTATCTCCCAAAGTCTCTTCAAGTCCATGTTCATTACTTTCATGGTACAAGCTATCCATCTCATCCTTTGCTGTCCCCTTTTCCTTTTGCTGTCAGTCTTTCCCAACATCAGGATTTTTCCTAAGGAGTCCTGTCTTCTCATTATGTGGCCACAGTATTTAAACTTCAGCTTCAGTATTTGACCTTCCAATAAATAATCTGAATTAATTTCTTTAAGTAATGTATGGTTTGAGCTCATTGTCCAAGGAACTCTCAAAAGTCTTCTAGTACTACAATTCTAAAGCATTGATTTAGTGCGGTTCAGCTTTCTTTTTATTTCAATAATTATAGATATACATTGCTATGGGAAAACCATAGCTTTGACTAGATAGACCTTTGTTATCAAGGTGATGTCTCTGCTTTTTAGTATGCCATCTAGATTTGCCATAGCTTTCCCTCTGAGGAACAAGCATCTTTTAATTTCATGGCTACAGTCGCTGTCTGCAGTGATCTATGAGCCCAAGAATATAAAATCTGTCATAGTTTCCATTTCTTCTCCCTTTATTTACCAGGAAATGATTGGACCATTACCATGATATTAGATATTTTGCTTGTTTATTTTTGATGTTAAGCTTCAAGACAGATTTTACACTCTCTTCTTTCACCCTCCTCACTTTCTACCATCAGAGTGGCATCATCTGCATATTTGAGATTTTTGCTTTTTCTCCTAGCAACCTTGATTTCAGCTTTTGATTTATCCAGCCTGGAATTTCACATGATGTACTTTGCATATAGATTAAAATAAATAAGATGACAATATATAGCCTTCTTGTACTCCTTTCCTAAACTTTAAATCAAGCAGTTGTCCCATGTAACTGTAACTTATTGACCCACACAGTTTCTTCCAGAGAAAAGTAAAATGATATGGTACTATAATTTTTTGAGAACTTGTCACCTTTTGTTGTCTGAAAGAGTCTCCATACATTATTTTTTAAAAATGTTTTTTTATTTATTTTTAGTTTTCAACATTCATTTCCACAAAATTTTGAGTTCCAAATTTTCTCTCCATCACTCCACTCCCCCCACCCCAAAATGCCAAGCATTCTGATTACCCTTCCTCCAATCTGCCCTCTCTTCTAACACACTCCTCCCTTCCCTTATGCCCATTTTCTCTCTTGTCTTGTAGGGCAAATGAATTTCTATACCCCATTACATGTATTTCTTATTTCCCAGTTGTATGTAAGAACAATTCTCAACATTTGTTCCTAAAACTTTGAGTTCCAACTTCTTTTCCTTCCTTCCTCTCCATCCATCCCCATTGAGAAGGCAAGCAATTCAATATAGGGTATATATGTGTAGCTTCGCAAGCAGCTTCCATAGTAGTCATGTTGTGTGAGACTAACTATATTTCCCTCCATCCTATCCTGCCCCCATTTATTCTATTCTCTGTTTTGACCTTGTTCCTCCCCAAATCACTTACTTCTAATTGCTCCCTCCTCCCATTTGCCCTCCCTTCTATCATCCCCCCTCTTCCCAACCTGCTTATCCCCTTCTCCCCTATATTTCTGGAGTGGAAGACAAATTTTCATATCAAATTGAGCTTGCATGTTATTCCTTCCTTAAGTCAAATGTGATGAGAATAAGCTTTGCTTTTTTCCTCTCACTCCCCCTTTTCTCCTCCATTCAAAACTTTTTTTTCGCCTCTTTTGTGAGGGATAATTTACCCCATTCCATTTCTCTCTTTCTCCTCCCAAGAGATTCCTGTCTCACCCCTTAATTTCACTTTTTTAGATATGATTCATTCCTATTAAACTCACCCTGTGCTCTCTGTATATATATATATATATATATATATATATATATATATATATATATAGATGTCTGTGTGTGTGTGTGTGTGTGTGTGTGTCTGTGTGAGCCCTCCAACTCCCCAAATACTGAGAAAAGTTTCAAGAGTTACAAATATTATCTTTCCACGTAGGAATGTAAACAGTTCAATTTTAGCAAGTCCCTTATGATTTCTCTTTGCTGTTTACCTTTTCATGTTTCTCTTTATTCTTGTGTTTGAAAGTCAGATTTTCTATTCAACTCTGTTCTTTTCATCAAGAATGATTGAAAGTTCTCTATTTCATTGAATAACCATTTTTCCCCCTGAAGTATTATTCTCTGTTTTGCTGGGTAGATGATTCTTGGTTTTAATCCTAGTTCCTTTGATTTCTGGAATATCATATTCCAAGCCCTTAAATCCCTTAATGTAGAAGCTGCTAGATCTTGTGTTATCCGGATTGTATTCCTACAATACTGCAATCGTTTCTTTCTGGCTGCTTGCAATATTTTCTCCTTGACCTGGGAAGTCTGGAATTTGACCATAATATTCCTAGGAGTTTCTCTTTTCAGATAACTTTCAGGAGGTGATTGGTGGATTCTTTCAATATTTATTTTGCCTTCTGGTTCTAGAATATCAGGGCAGTTTTCCTTGATAATTTCATGAAAGATGATGTTTAGGTTCTTTTTTGATGATGGGTTTAGGTGTTCCCATAATTTTAAAATTGTCTCTCCTGGATCTATTTTCCAGGTTAGTTAATTTTCCAATGAGATATTTCACATTATCTTCCATTTTTTCATTCTTTTGGTTTGTTTTTGCAATTGCTTGGTTTCCCATAAAGTCATTAGCTTCCATCTACTCCATTCTAATTTTTAAGGAACTATTTTTTTAGTGAACTTTTGAGTCTCGTTTTCCATTTGACTAATTCTACATTTTTAAGACATTCTTCTCCCCATTGCTTTTTGGACCTCTTTTGCCAATTGAGTTAGCCTATTTTTAAAGGTGTTATTTTCTTCAGCATGTTTTTGGGTCTCCTTTACCAAGGTATTGACTTGCTTTTCATGATTTTCTTGCATCCCTCTCATTGCTCTTCCCAATTTTTCCTCTACCTCTCACTCAATTTTCAACATCCTTTTTGAGCTCTTTCTTGGCCTGAGACCACTACATATTTATTTTGGAGGCCTCTGATGATAAACGTTGTTCTTCCTCATCTGAAAGGTTGGAAGAAAATACCTGTTCACCAAAAAAGTAACCTTCTATAGCCTTACTTTTTTACCTTTTTTGGGCATTTTCTCAGCCAGTTACTTGACTTTTGAGTCCTTTGTCAAGACAGAGGTATGCTCTGGGGACCCCTAAGTTCTCAGTTCCTCCAAGGTGACACAAGCACTCACTTGCACTCTGGTGTGGGAGCTACCAAAGCTTTTCTACCCAAGATCTGCCGGTAGAATTCCCTTTCCAAATCCGCCACCAGCTTCACCATGCCAACCAGAACTCTTCCTCACCCCTAGGCTGAGATGCAGATCAGCAGTTCTATTAATCCAGGGACTTTAGACCAAGGGCTCTAAAAATGAACACCTCTGCTGCTGCCTCTACCGCTGCTGCTTCTACTGCTGCCTGCTGCCGGCCAGGGCTATGGGAGGATCCTTCTCCCTTCTCATCCAGATGAAAAAGGTTTCTTACTAACCTTTGAAGTTGTCTTTGGCATTTGTGGGTTGAGGAATCTGAGAACCTCTGCTGCTGCTACGGATTCTGCCCCCGAGGCCTGTTCTGGTTCTGTTCTTGCTGGTGCGCCAGACTAAGGCTTCACTGGGCTCCGTGGGATGTGCTCTGCTCTGCACCCTGTGTGATAGACCTTTCCTGTCAGCCTTCCAGGCTACCTTGGGCTGTAAATCTCTTTCACTCCGTTGTTTTTGCCTTCTTCTGCTCTAGAATTTGTTGAGTCATTTTTTATAGGTATTTTATGGGCTTTTGGGGAAGAGCTAGAGTTTGTGCATCTTTCTACTCTGCCATCTTGGCTCTATACCTCTGTACATTATTTAAGAGGATTCATGTAGATGAAAAGCTTGTGGAGAAAAGGAATATTGCCTTTTAAAAATAGGTGCTCATGTGAAAAAATCCAAAACCCAAAGGGAGATAACTTGGTACACAACAATTAGCTGAATATCAATCAAGATCAAATGACAGAAATAACTTTGATGTTGCTACTATTAAAGACCACCCTAAACAGAGAAGAAGAAATAGACAAGAATCTCTAGAAACAGACTGCAACCCTAGGGTGAAACCTTTTTATAGTAATGATTAAGGAATTTCAATTATGTGAATATCTGCTATTTATCCCTTTTCCCATAATAGAAAACCTCAGTTTTGGTTTGTTTGCCATTATGATGTAACCCCTGACTAAGAAAATTTCTGGGTTTATACTTTTGAGGTGTTCATACTAAGTTTTTCTCTTCGGCTAATTTCCATGGGAATATCAGAATTTGGTTTAGTTTTGGTTATTCAGGATGGTGAAATAGTAACCATCAAAGAAATTTGAGTGAATTCAACCAGAAAAGCAAAGTACTTGAATCTGAGCCCATAAAGATTTACCACAGCAATCGTTCCCTAGGAAAGAAAGGGGTCAGATACCCAAACAATAGGCAATACTTATAGTACTAACCTATATTTTATAAAGCCAGTTCTTCCAGCTTACCCTAGCACAGAAGAAGCATACCTTAAGAAGTGACCTGATTTTTGGTTTTAGAATTTCTTAAATTCTGGGTTTTCTTATTATTATTCTAGCTTTGTCATTAGCTCTTCTTTGTCTCTGACTCTAGCTTGGTCTAGGAATACCTCTGTTGCTCCATCCCTGCCAATTTACTAATGCCAGCTCAAACTCACCCAGCACGCAATTTGACCAAGATACTTGAGCATCCTCTGCCATTGCTTTTACCTGCTCTTAAATCTCAAGGCACATGCTTCCTTGGAGGTATACATTTGCCCAGAATATACAGTCATCTTAGGCATCCTTTAAACAGCACTTCTTACACTGTAGGTTGTCACCTTATATGGTGTCATAAAAAATTGGCAATAGTAAAAGATTTCTGAACAGCAAAGCCCAAAAGTTAATTAAAAACCAAACACATAATGAATCTGAGGTGTTTCTGGCAGCTCTTGCCTGTGTTGCATCATATAACTTCACTTCAGCCTTGGGTCTGAATGCAAAGCATATGCACTGTGCACTGTGCATGCCCTTAGGCTATGCAATGGCTAACCAATGCTGCCAAAACTGAAAAAGGGACTGTGAGTGGAAAAAGTTTAAGAAACCCTGCTCTAAGAAACCATCTCCATGTGTGTCTGACTAGTTTCTTTTTATTTGGTCTCCCAACTGTCATACATGTGTATATATACATGTATGTGTGCATGTACATTCCTTTTTAAAAGTTATTTCTGATGTGCAGTCCAGAGATATAACCTAGCCATGGATAAATATATAATCCTCAATGGGGTACCAATTTAATAATTTCAGGATAAATCCTAGTACTTTTTAATAGAGAAGACAGCTGTAGGACAACATCCTCAGCACTTGAACAACAAAGTCCAAGGACAATGCCTTTCACTATTCCCGACAATATTAATTTAATATTTCAAAAGTAGGAGAAAGAAATGCAAATAATGTTTGTTTCGTAATTAGTTCTCACAAAAAATGAAGGAACTGGTGACTGAAATGGAAATGAACTGGTCTATGTGATTGCTGAAATTGACAGGGATCTTTGAAAGATTTAGAGAATAAGACAGACATCACATAGCTGGAGGAGGATAAATGTTACTTAATTTAAAAAAAGGAGGCAGATAGAATCTGCAAACTATAGATCTCTGAGTTAGACCTAAATACTGGGCAAAATTCTAGAATTTATTAAAAGAAAGATCTGTAAACATTCATGAAAGGAGGCAGTGGCCACAAAAAACCAGCATGTGGTTCCATCAAAAAATTGGTTATGCCAGACTAGCTTCATTTCCTCTTTTGACAGAGTTGCTATCATGGCAGATCAGGAACATACATCTTCCCTTGACTTTATCAGAGTACTTGTCACATTCTTGCATGCTATTCTTGTGTACAAGACAGAGATATAGGAGAGATGACAATACAGTTAGGAGGACTGAAAACTGATTAAATGACCAGAGCCCCAAAGTAGTCATTAATAGTTTCCTGTTAACTCAGAATGAGATCCTAATGAAATGCCTCAGGGATCTGTACTTGGTCCTGTGCTGTTAACACTTTTGTCAAGTATTGGATAAAGGCATAGAGATGGGATAGGAATAGAAATTAGTATAGGGAACTTACTAGATGAGGAAATTCCCTATATTAATGCATATGGGCATCTTTTTCTGCAAATTATAGTTTTATAGTTGCCTAGCACAAAGAGAGGTTAATTAATTTGCACAGAATCATATAGCAAATATATGTCAGAAGCCAGACTTTAACTCAGATCTTCTTGGCTCTGAGGCTGACTATTCACTAAGACAGACTGTTATGTATTTCAGATTGACTGATGATGTAAGGCTAGGGAGGACTGAGTCAGGATCAAAAACAGTCTTGCCAGACTAGAACACTGGGATGAAGCTTATGATTTAAAATGTAATGTCAATAAAGTATTATACTTGGCTTAAAAAGTCAAGTTCCTAAGTACACAACAGGAGAGGCATGAGTAGAAAGCTGGTCATAAAACAAAGAAATATTTTAGCTGACTGCTAGCTACGTGACACAGTGGATAGATTACTAGACCTGGAGTCAGGAAATCCTAAGTTCAAATCCATTCTCAGACACTTATTAGCTTTATATCTCAGGGCAATCACTTAAATTCTGATTGTCTCAGTTTCCTCATTTGTAAAATGGAGATAAAAAGAATACCATCCTCCCAGGGTTAGCATGAAGACCAAATGAATAATAGTTGTAAAATGCTTACCAGAGTGTCTGGTACACAGTGAATGTTATACAAACCTTGTTATTAGTATTATTACATATATCATATTATATATTATATTATAGTTACTGCTACTACTACTACTACTATTAGCTCTGTGACTCTAGGCAAGTCACAAATGCTGTTTGCCTCAGTATCCTCAAATGTAAAATGCAGATAATAACAGTACCTACCTCATATGATTGTTGTTGGCATCAAATGAGGTAATATTTATAAAGCGATTAGCATATAATAGGTGCTAAATATACATTCTTTCTTTCCTTTCCCTCCCTCCTTCTTTCCCCACCTTGAGAAATCAATGAGTCAATAGTGTGATGAGATAGGCAAATAATGCAATGTAACTGGGAACAAGACTGAATTCAGAGAGGCACAAAGTTCAAAGTCAGAGAGGTGATATTTCTGAATATTCTGTTCTCATCATCTCCAAGTGTTGTGTTCAAATCTGGGACCATATTTTAGGAAGGGCATTAATAAGCTGGAGTGTCTTGAGAAGGGGGATGGGCAAGCAGCTCCTTGAGTTCATGCTTTATTAAGATGGTAGAAGGAGTTGGCTATGTTTCTTTATGCCTGGACATGAGAGGAGATGTCTGAAGGGCTATCCTTTGAACCTGTTCTCCTTGAACCCAGAGGATGGAACTAGGCCCAATGAGGGGAAATTGCAGTGAGATAGATTTTGGTCTGATATAAGGAAAACTTTCCAGCCCTTGGAGCTATATAACAGTGACATGATCTTTTTTAGGAGGGCGTCCATTTCCTGTCATTGGAGGTCTTTTAGCAAAGGCTGGATGACTGTTTATTGAGAACAAGAAACTATTTTCCAGTAGGATGATATGGTCTCTTTGGCCCCTGCTAACATGGGACAGTTTGTGATCTATTTGTACTTTTCAAGCTTGCATCCTTATTCCCCAGATATTTGGATGGTGAGGTATTCTGGATGCATTTTTGCATGATGTCTCAGTGATAATGATAGTTCTTTCTTCCAGAAAGAGTATAAAGAAAAAATACTGAATCTGCCAATTTAGAACTGCCCACTCCATAAGAACTATATTTATGATCTTAAAAAGACCCAAATCACTATAGATTGACATGTTGATTGTAACTAAAGGGAGATATTAAGTCACTCCAGTCTGGAAATTCAAATTTATGAGTGAGATATAATTGGAGGTAAATCTAAGATGGCAATATTAGCACAATTCAAATGTAGACTCTATCTCCATAGATGGTGCTGTTGTGTGGCCTGATGAATAAACATATGAGTGCAAGCTATGTGTAGTATATATTGTCAGATTATATGAAGGACACCGGACTTTGTCAGTGAGCATTTAATCCCCTCCCTGCACCCAGCTAGCTTTCTGACTTCAACAAGTCATTCTACAATCAGTCCCAACTTTTTTTATTTGGAAATTGAGGGAATTGATCTCTATTAATTGTCACATTGTCAAATTTTACAGTCTTGCCCCATTCTTTAGTTATCTGGACTTTTCATATTAATGCCACACTCTATTCTTTTGCAGCAATAATGGATGTAAATCGTTCCTATTTATTGTCACCAATTCTTCCTTATCTTGGAGCCACAAGTGACAGCCAGGTAGACACCAAAGGTGGATAAGCAACCTTGGAAATGACCCAGCAAGCCCTTGCACCAGAGGTGTAAGTCCTCCCTGAACATCCCGGCAAGTGTGACCCTGGGTAAACCACTCAACCTCTGTTTGCCTTAATCCACTGGCTATACCATGGTGAACAATCACAGTCAGCAGGCTAAATCAGACCCTCAAACCCATTGGTGAGTCTGGGGGATGTCTACGCCAAGCACATGAAGACTTCCCTTAGTGGAATGGAGAACAATTTGTTCCAAGGGCTATGAAAGCAACCGAAACAGATGCTGTGGAGTGCTTAGAGCTTGGTCAGACATGAAAGATGCCAAGGTCATTCACTGTATCCCAGGACATTGCCATTTGTCATGACTTTAGTCTTGCTAGGAAGGAAGGAAGGAAGGATAGCTAGGCAGTGCAGTGGATAGAGCACCAGTGCAGGAGTCAGGAGGACCTGAGTTCAAATCTTACCTCAGACACTTGACACTCACTAGGTGTGTGACCTTGGGCAAGTTGCTTAACCCCAATTGCCTCATCCTGGGTCATCTCCAGTCATCCTGATGAATATCTGGTCCCTGGATTCAGATGGCTCTGGAGGAGAAGTGAGGCTGGTGATCTGCACAGCCCTCCCTCACTCAAAACAAAGTCAAGTACAAGTCATGTCATCATTTCTCTGTTATCATGGTCTTCTTTGACAACGAAGGACAAACACACACACACACACACACACAGTCCTGTTATTGGACTTTGATGACTTTGGAAGAGAGAGTGAGGCTGATGACTTTATATAGTTCTGCCTTACTTAAATAAAATTCAGGGGCATGTCAAGACATCACCCCATGATGTCGCTGGTCCTCTTGGAGAAGGAACGACCACCACCATCAAATATGTGTCCGAGTCCAGATTTGAACTCAGGTCTTCCCGACTCAGGATCAGTGCTCTATTCATTTAGCCACCTAGCTGCCTTCAGCTGGAATAATAGAATGCTTCCAAAGGAAAGGGACGATGAAGGGAGCTCGCTTAAGTCTACTTTCCTCAGAGAAAATCTCAGCCTTTTTATTATAACACTAGTCTGCTTAATCCATGGTAATAGTGAAGGGATTGCTTTTTCATCCCATGGTTTATCTTTGTTACTGAAGAGTTTGTAAGAGATATAAATGATAATTTAGAATAAAAACTCTAGGAACTTGTTCATGTGGTTTAGTCCTTGGCTGGATATAGGGTAAATCTTTTTTTAACCTCCCCCCAGAATCCAGAATATCAATTCTCCTCTTTGTTGTTTAGTAAAGTTCAAATCTTCATGACCCCATTTCAGGATTTTCTTGGCGGAGTCTGGAGTGATTTACTATTTCTTTCACCAGCTCATTTTACAAATGAGGAACTGAGGGAGACAGGGTTAAGTGATTTGCCAGTACCTGCCTGAGACCAGATTTGAACTCACAACTATAAGTCTTTCTGATTCAAGAAGGAAAGAAGGAAGGAATGAAGGTAGGTAGGAAGGAAAAAAAGTACTCTATCCATGTTGCCACCTACCTGTTCCTGTCTCTCTGTTCACTGACTCTTTCTCTTGAAGCTTTTCTGTTGACAATTAAGAAAAATCACTTATCTAATAGCATTTATGAACTTTCACAGTTTTATATCAATAGTAAGACAGAATTAGAGGTACTCCAAAAAAATGAGAAAATTTGAACAATGCAAAGAACAGAACATTTTGGAATAAATGACTGAGGTCTGCCAGAAGCAGGGAGAAGTTAAACCAATTCTCTTTCTTTTTGCAGATCTCGATTCCAGTTCATCTCAGTCACACCTCCTTCTTAGGGAGATTTGATAGGTGGAAGTCATCAACTGGGAGACAGTTGAAGTCACTTGGACAGTCCAGCCACAGTGTCAGTCTAACATTCACAATCACCTGTTGGACCACCTTTCTCTCTTTACATAATTACCAGTTCATAGAATGTTATCACACATATGCCTACATGCTCTGTCCTCTGAGTGAAACTGAAACCAGTGCTCTTGAAGTGAACCTTATTGCACTCTTGGATCCTTCCCTTCCAGGTGAAGGAACTCATCCATTTCTGTTGGGATGGTCAGAGATCTATGTCCCAAGGATCAGGAAGCCTCCCGCTCTCTCCCTGCAGAGAGGCTGGTCCACCTCAAGCCTAGTTATGTGTGTGTCCATAGTCTAAATGAGTTCTACTCTTGGATCAAGACTTTGCCACAATAGCTATCCAGTGAATTCACGCAGAAACAAATCTTGTAGTCCTTCCTTAATTATCCAAGTAGTTCCGGAAAATTCATGTTTATGTTAAATTATCCAACACAACTTTTGAGGTCATTTTCAGCTGTGTGGAGCTAAGCACATGATAAAACAGTGGGGCCAGGGTTTTTGCAGTACTCAAAGGTCTATTACCGTTTCTTCTGCTGCATCTGACTGGGATATAAAATTTCCCTCCAGGCTGACTGTTGACATATACTCTGCCTCAGAAGGAACCATTACCATCTGTCATGTTACCAATCTGAGGATAATAAGGATGTCTCGGACATGTGGGTTGGAAAAAAATCACTTTATTCAAATGGAAACAAATCTAAATAATAAAAATTCAGTGGGAGGGTTGCTAAATTCTCCCAGAGATTCTTGAGGCCCTTTGGAAGCATATGAATCATTTTAGTAGTATTTTTTTCTTCTTTTTCTTAACTTTACCAATTTAAAAATATCATACAGGCAGAACTGCTGTTTTCAACTCTCCCTATCCTTCCAGGAGGCTGTCTGCAGGGGTTTGCCTGCAGGTAGGTCACCAGCAGCCAATGCAAATCAGGACAGCCACCTCAAAAACAGCAGATTACCTACGGGAACCTTGCGGCACAGGTAGATTTTAGAACAGTAACCTGGTAGAAAAAACAAATCCAGAATGCTGAAACAAAACAAACCATAAGTATATACATATATAGATGCATATATACATATATTTTGTTATGTGCATGTATATTTGTTGTTTGTGATTTTGTTTTAAAGCAAGGCAAGATTTTTCTTTCTCTCTCTAATCCCTCTTACTGCTCTACAAACATGACAGCTGGGCTGGTGGACTGTTTTCAAGATTCCCATCACAGACAAATGTAATGGGTTGAGTAAAGGAGGGAGTGAAAAGTCTTCTTAACTCTAAAGTTCTGCCTGCTGTCAGACCTTTAATGTTATCTTAACATCCACTTTGTTTAATAATCCTTTGGCCAATAGACATAAATAAAGTATAAATATATGTCTGAATGCAATGAATTAGCTTCCTAACAGGTGAAAGAAAGCTTGCCAAGATTAGGTAGCGATCTGGTCAGTATATATAATGTGATGCATTAGAGAATAGTCTGGCTGCTCATTGTTCTATGAATAGATATAGATTTAGCATTTATGTGAGCCTTTGTATAGCATGAAACAAAGCAGCGGGGAGCAGAGATTCCTTTTCAGGTTTGATTTTTGTTAACACTTTCACATCAGCTTCTTACTAATGTCAAGAAAAGATGCGCTTCCATCATCAAAGGATTAATTTGAATTTCTTTGTAATTGTTTCTGCCCTGTGTGAGCTCAGCATAGATGAGACCACCACCATTAGATTAGTATATTAATCACAGCTGAAAATGTTATCTTGGTACTTCCTTCCTTCCCTCCCTCCCTCCCTTCCTCTTCCATCTCTCCTTCCTTCCTTCCTTCCTTCCTTCCTTCCTTCCTTCCTTCCTTCCTTCCTTCCTTCCTTCCTTCCTTCCTTCCTTCCTTCCTTCCTTCCTTCCTTCTCTCTCTCCTCTGTCTCTGTCTGTCTCTGTGTCTCTCTCTCTCTGTCTCTCTCTGTCTCTCTCTTTCTCTCTCTCTCTCTGTCTCTCTCTGTCTCTGTCTCTCTCTCTGTCTCTGTCTCTGTCTCTGTCTCTCTCTCTCTCTCTCTCTCTCTCTCTCTCCCTGTCTCTCTCTCTCTCTCTCCTCTCTCTCTCTCTCTCTCTCTCTCTCTCTCTCTCTCCTTCAGTAATGGTTGAGCTGACACCTGAATGAAGCTAGGAAGATATGAGAAAGAAGAGCATTTTTGCCATGGGAGCAAAGACATGGGACACCAAACATGCAAAGACGCAGAGATAAAACTGTTGTAGGAAGTCTAGGGGAAATGGTCTGTAGGGTAATCTGATTGACATGAGAATTAAGAGGGGTAATATAAAATAGTTTGCAAAGATAGGTTGATGATAGACCATGAAAGACTTTGCCTGACAAACTGAAAAAAAAATGTACTTTATCTGAAAAGCAAAGGGGAGCTGCTGAAGCTGTTTGAGCAACAAACTAACATGATCAGACCTGAATTTTAGGAATAGCAATTCTCCTTTGCGGAGAATGGATTAAAGAGGTAGAGAAACCAATCAGGTGGCTATTGCCATAGGCTGCACAAAAGATGATGACACTTATTACCTGTGTGACCTTGGATAAATTACTTAACTTTTTGAGATTCAGTTTTTCCTTTTATAAAATGAGGATAAAATCCTGAATTATCTATCTCTGGGATATTGGGAAGGTGGGACACTCCATTTACATTTCTCTAGGTGACTTCAACTCTATATTGTCAATTTCAAATCTCTCCCCAGAACTTCAGCTATATATTTCTAAAAGCTTATTGGTTATCTCCTCCCCAGATGACCGACTGGTATCTTCAACAACATTTCTAAAGCCAAACTCATCAACCTCCCTTAACCCCACTTGTCCTTTTAATTTCTACTCACGACACTTTCATGATTCATGATCATCTTCCAAGTCACCCAGGATCATAATCTTGGATTCTTCTTTGAGTTGGCTCTCTACTTTATTCTAATATATATAAATAGCTGCTAAGTCCTGTTTTGATTCCACTCCCTCAAATGTGTTTAGGGTCTATTTCTTCCCTCTGCCAAAATTCTATCACAATCATTCCATTTCAGATATGACGTCATCTCTTTCTTGCCCTGTCTGTTATCTTATGGGCTTCCTGACCCATCTTCCTGACTCCAGGCTCTCCCTCCTCCCATCCATTCCTTTCATTGCTATCATCATGCATTTCTCATGTCATTTATCTCCTCCCAGGAGCTACATTCTGACATGTGGGAAAGATATAAACACAAATGCCTATTGGATTAGGGAGAATGACACAAAAATTGCTGTACAAAATCTTTAGCAGCTGCTACAGAATGCAAATAGCTTTACCAAATAAATAATAAACTTCTTATCCTGGCATTCAAGGCCCTCTAAAACCTCAGACCACCCTATCTTTCAAACTCTTCTCATATTATTCCCTTTCATGTATTCTGTGTTAATTGAATGAATGAGACAAATATTTGAGAAATCTGACCATTCCTTCAAAACAACAGTGTTTTACATAGTACTATATAAACGTAAACACACTATTTAAGATAGAGTTGTTTCCAAGGAATAATAAGATTTCTCAAATATTCATCTCATTCACTTGTTTATACAATGCACCAAAAAATTGTCTCTAACAGCTGTCCACTGATATACAAGGTATTCCTATAGAAGAATGAAGTTGATTACTCTAAGCCCCATGTGAAATAGTTTTATTTCTATGTAATCACAATTTGTCCATGTGCATGTAAATGTTTAGATAAATCTTCATGCCTGGTCAATCATTCTGGAATGGAATTAAGAGATGCTCTCTACCCTCATAACTCAGAAAACCTGGGTTAAATTTTTGGATCTGCTATTTACTACTTTTCTGGCCACAGGCAAGTAACAACTTCTCTAAGCCTCATTTTCTTCTACAAAATGGAAATATGTTCATAGTCTATATCATGGGATTGTTGTGACAAAACCACTTTGTAAATCATAACATCCTTTGTTTTTTTTTTCAGTTTCCAGATTCATCCCTTACAGCTTTTAAATATAAATTTATTTATTTAACTTTTTACATTCATTTTCACAAAATTTTGGGTTCCAAATTTTCTCCCCTTTCATCCACTCCCCCCACCCCAATACACCGAGCAATCTAATTTTCCCTATCACCAATCTTCCCTCTCTTCTATCATCCCTCCCTTCTCTTGTCCCCATCTTCTCTTTTGTCCTGTAGGGCCAGATAACTTTCTACTCCCCATTGACTGTATTTCTTATTTTCTAGTAGCAAGAACAATACTCAACAGTTGTTCCTAAAACTTTGAGTTCCAAATTCTCCCCATCCCTCCCTCCCCACTCATTCCCTTTGGGAAGGCAGGCAACTCAATATAGGCCCTATCTGTGTAGTTTTGCAAATGACTTCGATAACAGTTGTGTTGTGTAAGACTAACTGTATTTCCCTCCATCCTATTCTGCCCCCCATTGCTTCTATTCTGTCTTTTGATCCTGTCCCTCCCCAGGAGTGTTGGCTTCAAATTGCTCCCTTCCCCATTGCCCTCCCTTCCATCATCCCTCCCTCCCTGCTTATCTCCTTCTCCCCGACTTTCCTGTACTGTAAGATAGGTTTTCATACCAAAATGAGTGTGCATTTTACTCCTTCCTTTAGTTGAATGTGATGAGGGTAAATTTCATGTTTTTTTCTCAGCTCTCCTCTTTTTCCCTCCACTAAAAAGTCTCATGCTTGCCTCTTGAACGAGATATAATTTACCCCATTCCATTTCACCGTCTCTCCTCCCACTACATTTCTCTCTCACCATTTACCTTAATTTCTTTTAAGATATGGTCCCATCCTATTCAATTCACTGTGTGCTCTCTGTCTGTGTGTGCGCGTGCACGCATGTATGTGTGTGCGTGCATGTGTATGTGTATATATGTGTGTGTGTGGTCCCACCAACTACCCAGATACTGAAAAGTTTTAAGAGTTACAAATATTGTCTTTCCATGTAGGAATGTAAACAGTTCACTTTTGGTAAGTCCCTTGTGACTTCTCTTTGCTGTTTACTTTTTCATGCTTCTTCTCATTCTTGTGTTTGAAAGTCAAATTTTCTTTTCAGCTCTGGTCTTTTTATCAATAATGCTTGAAAATCCTCTGTTTCATTGAAAGACCATATTTTTCCCTGAAGTATTATACTCAGCTTTGCTGGGTAGGTGATTCTTGGTTTGAGTCCTAGTTCCTTTGACTTCTGGAATATCCTATTCCACACCCTTCGATCCCTTAATGTAGAAGCTGCTAGATCTTGTGTTATTCTGACTTAATTTCCACAATACTGGAATTGTTTCTTTCTAGCTGCTTGCAACATTTTCTCCTTGACCTGGGAACTCTGGAATTTGGCCACAATGTTCCTAGGAGTTTCTCTTTTTGGATCTCTTTCAGGTGGTGATCGATGGATTCCTTCAATACTTATTTTGCCCTCTGGTTCTAGAATCTCAGGGCAGTTTTCCTTGATAATTTCATGAAAGATGAAGTCCAGGCTCTTTTTTTGATCATGGCTTTCAGGTAGTCCCATAATTTTTAAATTGTCTCTCCTGGATCTATTTTCCAGGTCAGTTGTTTTTCCAAAGAGATATTTCACATTCTTTTCCATTTTTTCATTCTTTTGGGTTTTTTTTATGATTTCTTGGTTTCTCAGAAAGTCATTAGACTCCATCTGTTCCATTCTAATCTTTGGAGAACTATTTTCTTCAGTGAGCTTTTGAACCTCTTTTTCCATTTGGCTAATTCTGCTTTTGAAAGTGTTCTTCTCCTCATTGGCTTTTTGAACCTCTTTTGCCAATTGAGTTAGCCTATTTTTCAAGGTGTTATTTCCTTCAGCATTTTTTTGTCTCCTTTAGCAAGGTATTGACCTGTTTTTCATGCTTTTCTTGCATCTCTCTCATTTCTCTTCCCAGTTTTTCGTCCACCTGTCTAACTTGATTTTCAAAATCCTTTTTGAGCTCTTCCATGGCCTTAGCCCACCAGACATCCACCTTGGATGTCTAGGATAGAGAAGCCCCGACCTCCACATCTTTCCCTCATGGCAAGCATTGTACTTCCTCATCAGAAATGAAAGGAGGAAGGAACGTCTCTTCCCCAAGAAAGTAGCTCTCTATGGTCTTATTTTGCTTCCTTTTCATGGGCATTTTCCCAGCCAGTTACTTGACTTCTGAGATTCCTTTCCACCCCTGCCTAGATCTGCCCAGCTACTGCTTGGGGTCTGGGATTCAAATCCTGCTTCCCAGCCTCAGGGCTTTCCATGGGGGAAGTGGCTGCTATTCAATGTGAGCTTATGTTCTGCTGCTTGGGTGGAGGCAGGGCTGCCTCCCAGGCTCAGTTCCCTCAGGGGGTTTATGCAGAGATCTTTGGTAATGGCCCTGAGCTCCTGCCTGCTGCTCCAGGAGTTCCGGGCTGCAGCTGCTTCTGCCGCTCCCTCTGCCGCTGCCTCCCGAGAGAGCCCGAGCCACGGCGACACCCCGCTCCCCTCTCGGCCAACCCAGACATCTCTCTCACTGACCTGTAGCACCTGTGGGTGGAGAGACCTTCACGGCCACTGGAGATTCTGTCCCTGAAGCCTGCTCGGATCTGCTCCTCTGGGGCCGTGTGGTCAGGGCAACGCAGGGGTGGGCTCCGCGACTAGAGTGCAATGGACCCCTGGGGACAGCTTTCCAGGTCTTTCTGGAACTGAAATCTCTTCCACTGTGTTGGTGCACAGCTTGCAGTACTCCAGAATTTGTGGGGAGTTCTTTTTACAGAAAATTTATGGGCTGTGGATTCGGAGCTAGCATACTTGAGTCTTTCTACTCTGCCATCTTGGCTCCTTCCCCCATAACATCCTTTGTAAAGAGAAGTAGTTTTTCCCTCAGGTTGACTGATTACAGATATCTAGAGATCAACTTCCAGAAAATCAGATGGAATGGGTAAAATGTGGCAATTCTGGCATTATCCAACGGGAAGGTCAGAATTCGTATACCGAGTTGGGATATTATATCTGTGTGTTATATGTACTATCTACCTAGGTTTACAGATATGCCCTGAGCGGTGGAATTTTAAGAGAGCCTATTCTCTTCCTAAGCATACATTTTCATTGCAGTTCTAGTAAGGTTTGCATTAGTTTATTAATAATCAACTGCAGAAAGGGAAGGTGCTGGCAGGAAATGGTAGAGTATATCTAAATCAAATGAAGATACTATATACTCCACTTTGCTTAGGAGTAGGACCATGAACTTGGAAGGAAGAAAAGTTATTAAAATAGCATCTCCCTTGATGAATTTACCTTTGAGGACACAGATATTTTATAGAGTTATTGCTAGAAGGGATTTAACAAAAAATATTCCTTATGATCCCTTCATTTCTGAGAGTATTAAAGTGGGAAGAGCATTGGGGCCAGAGCTCCTGGGGTCAGAGGACTTAGATATAAATCCTGCCTCTCTTTGCCTGCCACTGGGACCTGGTAGACTTTGGTACTTTCCTAAATCTCCTGGACCATATTTTCCTTATCTATAAAGTGAAGGAGCAAGACTAGAAGGTTCCTAACATTCCTTACAGGTTTTGAACTTCGATCCTGTGATCCAGACTGGAAAACTGAAGCCTCAAGGTCTAAGTGATTAGCCTAAGGTCACCCTGGGAGTAAACCGCAAAGGCAGGATTCTTCCAATCCTCTTAAGCTAAGGCCATTAAAGAAGCATAAACTGCTATGTTTGTCTTTTCAACTTATAAAAATAATAGTAGAGGATCCTGTAAATGAAAATTCTGCTTATGAGAAGACTAATAGCAGTATCAGATTGAAGTAATCTGACTGCCTTATACCTATTTATATCACCATTTACACATAATATGAGCATACAGAAAAGAAAGCTTGTATCCTCTTTTTAACCTTTGAGGAAACTGAGGTCTAGCTCTCTGCATGTGGCTTACTTCAGAGTTTATGTCGTTTTCTTCATTTTCTCCCGAGGCTGTGGGTTATAGTGACTTTTTTTTCATTATTTACCCAGGGCAAGATTTGGCTCAGTGACCCAACAGACAAACATTATGGAGCCCATTACCGATTCATAGTTAGGTCCAATTTCCTTTAAGTTGCTGTCCCTTGTAGATAATAAAGATGATGTGCATTTGGAAGATTCTGTAGGATGAAACTATTTCTTCTGCAGCTTGTTAGACAATTTTTCTGCCTCCAGACTATTAATGACTTCCATAGATAATTTGTGTCATTTAGGCAAGATGGATTTTCTAAATTACCAATGCAGGCATTCACAGGCGCACACCCACGCACCCACACCCCAATGTCCTAGTAATCATGGTGAAATAATAGGTGGTTTTATATACTGTTGTTCTCACTCACAATATCTTTGACAAGGTACTTTGTTAAACTCTCATGGGACCAATAGAGCAAGCAAACAGAAATAGAGATGGTTGCTCAGAAAAATGATTTCTCAATAGAGGCAGTGTAGTCTAGCTAGTGGCCAGGATCATCCTGTTATATTCAGGTGGATGATATATACTATGGGATTCGAGGGTGACTGGAAGGTCTCTCTCCCAAAATCTTTACCTCAATTACTGCTTGCTGAGCCTTGAATTTCTAATAATAGTGAATCAGGCATTTGGGTTTAGCATTGGCCTTTCCAGGAGATCCCCTTTAGAAATGTAGATTTCCTACCTCAAACCTCATGTGACTGGAATGGAAAGTTCAGGTAGGAAAGTTAGAAGAGATGATACAATTAGTTAGTTCAAAACCATACTGTGGGAGGCCAGAAGCCCTTTTATACCAGAATAAAGATGGTGGGCTATATTATGAGGCAGTAAGAAATAGTTGATGGTTTTTGAGCAAGAGTGATGTGATGAAAGAATGGTTTCAAAAAAGTCAATTCACTCTTCTCCCTAATGCAAACTCAAACCCAATATATGTAATCAAAGTGACTTGTCTCAAGCAGCTTTCCAAATTTCTCTGTTGGACATTTAAAGTCCCTTATAACCAACCTCCAACTCATCTATGTAGTTTTATTATATATTATTTCCTTTCAAACACTCCATGACCTAGTCAGACTTGCTTTTTGCCATTCTTTATGTGTGGCATTCAATTGCCCATCAGTTTGCCTTTGCATAGGCTGCCATCCTGCCTGTAATGTCCTCCTGTCTCACTTCTGTCTCTTAGCATTCCCAGTTTACTCCAGTTCTCAACTCAGTTCAACCAGATTGCCAAGGGCTGAAAGGTGAGCGAGAGGAACAGAAGTGACAACAAAAGATGTGCCTGGCTTTTTTAGAGGAGTTCATTTGTGAAAAGAAGAAGAGCTATAGGATGATAGATTGAAAGGCTGGTAGCAAGTAAAGAGTGGATTTTTTTTTTTCTTTTTCAGAGTGGAGGATAGGGGTAGGTTTCTTTAGTGGTTTGTTCTTTGTCCTCAAAGAGGACCAGGATATTAGGAAGGTAATGCCATGACTTGCAAATGAATTGGATTTAAGCGAGGAAGTGCTCTGCAAAATCACCAGACTCACTTTCTCCTCTGGACACATCTGGGTCCAGTGGACAGATACAGACCAGGACAACTGGAGATGGCCCAGAATGCAGTGGATGTGTTTGTAGGTGGGATGGAAAGAGCTTATATATAATATATATGCATATATATAATATAATAATAATATTGGCTAGCATTTATATACTGCTTTAAGATTTGCAAAATGCTTTAGAAATATCTCATTTGATTCTCACAATAAATCTAGGAGGTAATTGATATTATTACATTATATATTATACAGATGAAGTAACAGGTAAGTAGAAGTTAAGTGACTTGCCCATGGTCACAAAGCTAGTAAGTGTCTGAGGTCAGAGTTGAACTCAGGTTCTTCATGACTCCAGGTCCAGATCTCTAACCACTGCATCACCCAGCTGCCTAATATGGTGAGAGACATAATTAGAAAGAATGGAGATGGTTGTGAAGAAAATATTCTGGAAAAGGCAGGAGAGAATGGGATCAACAGTAAATATAGAGGGGTTGGCCTTGGCAAGGATAAGAAGAGAAATAAATGGAGAATTTATGAGACATAATGTAAGGATGGGGAAAACTCCTAGGTAAAGCTCAAGAGACATAATCTAATGCATTAGATGAAGACAAAAGAGCAGGATAAAGCTGTATCTTTATCAGCTTCAACATATTCAATGTTTCTGTTGAGTTACATTGAACGATACCTTCCATATTCTCCTACGGATCAATAGAAAAAAATAATGATGTGAATTTTTCCAGAGTTAATTAGATTCCTTGAATTCAATGCCTTTCTATTGATACAGAATCTGGAGCTTTTCACATTTGGTGGTGGAGTTAAGAGTTTTCTCTTTAGGTGAATTTGCAAAATATGATGGTTTCGTCCCCCGTTGACTTCAATGGGATAAAACGTAAGGATTGGGAAAACTCCTAGGGAAAGCTCAAGAGACACAATCCATTGCATTAGATGAAGAGAAAAGGGCAAGATAAACATGTCAGAGGGTTTTTGAGATGTAGAGAAGGGGAGAAAAGAGAACTCATAGCTAATAATAGCTTCTCAGTGGAGTTTTTCAGTAGAGTTTGCGGTGAGATGCTCAACTGAGAGGAATAAACAAAGGACAAAGGAATGGTGTGGGAGGGTTGAGGGGAGAAGAGAAAGTTTGGAACAGCTTTCACAGGGACTAAAACGTATTCCAGGGAGAAGTTTTGGAAGGAGTGAAAGGCTTGTCTTGCTAAGGTAAGGGTCTAGTTGAGATTTCAATTTCACTCCTGGCAAAATTCTAGAATGCATAATTATATGTTCCATAAACACCTAGAAAAGGATGTAGTAATCACAAAGAAACATTTAGTCATGCTTGAATAATTTTACCTTTTTTATGTACAAAGTTGATAGTCTGGCATAGTAGCTATGACTTGTCTAATTTTTTAAAAAATATATCATTTATTTATTCTTTTTAAAACTTGAGTTCCAAATTCTCTCCTTCTTTCCCATTCAACTCCCCTACTCTCTGAGAAGACAAGCAATGTGATATCAATTCTACATGTGAAATCATGCAAAACATATTTAAATATTAGCCACGTTGCAATAAAAGCAAAAAAATAAGGTGGGAAAATTATACTTCAATTTGCACTCAGAGTATATCAGTTCTCTCTGGAGAGGTGGAAAATATTTTTTCATAATGAGTCCTTTGGAGTTTTCTCAGATCATTATACTGATCAAGTAGTCAAGTCTTTCTCTGTTGATCATCACTGCAATATTGCTGTTTTATTACATAATTATTTCTAGGTTCTTCTCACTTCACTTTGCATCAGTTCATATAGGTCTTGCATTGTTTTTCTGAGACCACCTCTCCTCCTTATTTCACATAGCACAATAGCACTTCATCACAACCATATGCCACAGTTTGTTCAGTTTGATAAGCATCCTCTCAATTTCCAATTCTTTGCCACTGCTAAAAGAGCTGCTATAAACGTTTTTGTACATTTATATCTTTTTACTTTGATCTCTTTAGTTTATTGACCCAGTAGTGGTATAGCCCTTTTGACATAGTTCCAAATTATTCTCCAGAATGGTTACATCAGTCGACTATTCCATCAACGGTTTATAATCACACTTGTTTTCCCTCATCCCCTCTAGTATTTGTCATTTCTAATGAGTAACTCAGAATCATTTTATTTTGCATTTCTCTAATCAATAGTGATTTAGAACTATTTTCCCCCCATAAGACTATACATAGTTTTGATTTTTTCTTTTGAAAAGTGCTTGTTTATATCATTTGTCCATTTATTAATTGGGGAATACCTCTTGTTTTTATAGATATGACTCAGTTTTATACTCAGTATATATTTGAGAAATTAGGTCTGTATCAGAGCAACTTGCTATTAACATTTTTTGATATTACTTCATTGTCTCTAACACATTTTAGCAAAATGAGGTTTCTCTGATTATCTCTTTTAATTAGATCTATTTTTGCTTTTGTTTTGTCTAATATCATGATGGCTGCCCTATGTTTATTAACACAGCTGAAGAATATTAAATTCTGCCCGAGCTGTTTGTTTTAGCTCTGTATATGTCTTTCTGTTTCAAGTGCGTCTCTTGTAAAAATACTTATTGCTAGATTCTAGTCTCTAATTCATTCTGCTGTTGGCTTCTATTTTACGGATGAACACAACCCTTTCAGATTTACAGTTTCGATTACTGTGTCTTTTCCTCCATCCCACTTTCTTCTGTTTCTTTTTCTTTTTTATTCTGTCCTCAAAAGTCTATTTTGCATTTAACCAGTGACTCAATCCACCTTTCCTTTTATCGTTCCCCACCCCCTTCATTGATCTTCTTCTTCGATTTCTTTATTGGGTAAGATAGATTTCTAATGTAAACAACTGAATATATATGTATGTATGTATGTGTATGTGTATGTTTATATGTATGTGTGTGTATGTGTATGAGGTAAATAGATAGACACACATTCACTTGTGTAGACAAACTATTGAGTCCCTTGTGATTTTTCTTTTATGTTTACCTTTTATGCATATCTTCAGTGTTCTCATTGCATGTTAAATTTTCTATTCAGTTCTGGTCTTTTCATTAGGAATTTTTGTTGTTGTTGTTGTTTTTTAATAAAAATTCATATATTTAACTTTTTACATTCATTTTCACAAAATTTGGGGTTCCAAATTTTCTCCCCTTTCATCCCCTCCCCCACCCCAATACACTGAGCAATCTAATTTTCCCTATCACCAATCTTCCCTCTCTTCTATCATCCCTCCCTTCTCTTGTCCCCATCTTCTCTTTTGTCCTGTAGGGCCAGATGACTTTCTATTCCCCATTACTTGTATTTCTTATTTCCTAGTAGCAAGAACAACACTCAACAGTTGTTCCTAAAACTTTGAGTTCCAAATTCTCCCCATCCCTCCCTCCCCACCCATTCCCTTTGGGAAGGCAGGCAATTCAATATAGGCCCTATCTGTGTAGTTTTGCAAATGACTTTGATAATAGTCGTGTTGTGTAAGACTAATTGCATTTCCCTCCATCCTATTCTGCCCCCCATTGTTTCTATTCTATCTTTTGATCCTGTCCCTCCCCGAGTGTTGACTTGCCCTCCCTTCCATCAACCCCCCCCTTGCTTATCTCCTTCTCCCCCACTTTCCTGTACTGTAAGATAGGTTTTCATACCAAAATGAGTGTGCATTTTAGTCCTTCCTTTAGTCGAATGTGATGAGGGTAAACTTCTTGTTTTTTTCTCAGCTCTTCTCCTTTTCCCTCCACTAAAAAGTCTCCTGCTTGCCTCTTGAATGACATATAATTTACCCCATTACATTTTACCCTCTTTCCTCCCACTGCATTTCTCTCTCACCAATTACCTTAATTTCTTTAAAGATATGGTCTTACCCTATTCAATTCACTCTGTGCTCTCTGTCTCTGTGTGTATGCATGTGTGTATGTGTGTGCATGCATGCATGTACATGTGTGTGTGTGTGTGTGTGTATATGTGTGTGTGTGGTCCCACCAACTACCCAGATACTGAAAAAGTTTTAAGAGTTACAAATATTGTCTTTCCATGTAGGAATGTAAACAGTTCACTTTTGGTAAGTCCCTTGTGACTTCTCTTTGCTGTTTACTTTTTCATGCTTCTTCTCATTCTTGTGTTTGAAAGTCAAATTTTCTTTTCAGCTCTGGTCTTTTCATCAAGAATGCTTGAAAGTCCTCTGTTTCATTGAAAGACCATATTTTCCCCTGAAGTATTATACTCAGTTTTGCTGGGTAGGTGATTCTTGGTTTGAGTGCTAGTTCCTTTGACTTCTGGAATATCCTATTCCATGCCCTTCGATCCCTTAATGTAGAAGCTGCTAGATCTTGAGTTATCCTGATTGTATTTCCACAATACTGGAATTGTTTCTTTCTAGCTGCTTGCAAGATTTTCTCCTTGAGCTGGGAGTTCTGGAATTTGGCCACAATGTTCCTAGGAGTTTCTCTTTTTGGATCTCTTTCAGGTGGTGATCGATGGATTCTTTCAATACATATTTTGCGCTCTGGTTGTAGAATATCAGGGCAGTTTTCCTCGATAATTTCATGGAAGATGATGTCTAGGCTCTTTTTTTGATCATGACTTTCAGGTAGTCCCGTAATTTTTAAATTGTCTCTCCTGGATCTATTTTCCAGGTCAGTTGTTTTTCCCATGAGATATTTCACATTCTCTTCCATTTTTTCATTCTTTTGGTTTTGTTTTGTGATTTCTTGGTTTCTCAGAAAGTCATTAGACTCCATCTGTTCCATTCTAATTTTGAGAGAACTATTATCTTCAGTGAGCTTTTGAACCTCTTTTTCCATTCGGCTAATTCCGCTTTTGAAAGCATTCTTCTCCCCATTGGCTTTTTGAACCTTTTTTACCAATTGAGTGAGCCTGTTTTTCAAGGTGTTATTTTCTTCAGCATTTTTTGGGGTCTCTTTTACCAAGGTATTGACCTGTTTTTCATGCTTTTCTTGCATCTCTCTCATTTCTCTTCCCAGTTTTTCCTCCTCCCGTCTAACTTGATTTTCAAAATCCTTTTTGAGCTCTTCCATGGCCTGAGCCCACCAGACATCCACCTTGGATGTCTAGGATAGAGAAGCCCCGACCTCCACATCTTTCCCTGATGGTAAGAATAGTTCCTCGTTATCAGAATTGAAAGGTGGGAACATCTGTACCCCATCAAAGTAGCTCTCTATGGTCTTATTTTACTGCCTTTTTCTGGGCATTTTCCCAGCCAGTTACTTGACTTCTGAGATTCCTGTCCACCCCCACCTTGATCCGCCCAGCTAGTGCTTGGGGTCTGAGATTCAAATGGGCTTTCCATGGCAGGCACAGCTACTATTCAATGTGAGCTTAAGTTCTGGTTCTTGGGTGGGGGCAGGGCCGCCTCCCAGGCTCAGTTCCCTGAGAGGCTTTATGCAGAGACCTTCTGTAATGGGGTGGGTGGGGGCAGGGCCATCTCCTAGGCTCAGTTCCCTCAGGGGGTTTATGCAGAGACCTTCAGTAATGGGGCGGGTGGTGGCAGCGCCACCTCCCAGGCTCAGCTCCCTCAGGGGGTTTGTGCAGAGATCTTCGGTAATGGAACTTCTGACTGCTCAGGAGTCCCGGCCACCGCTGTCTCTGCCGCTGCCCCTGCCCCTCCCTCTTCCACTGCCTCCCGAGGGGGCCCGAGCCACGGAGACACCCCACTCCCCTCTCGGCCAGCCCAGATGTCTCTCTCACTGACCTGTAGCGACTGTGGGCGGAGGGACCTTCCCGGCCATCAGAGGTTCCGTCCCTGAAGCCTCCTCGAATCTGCTCCTCTGGGGCTGTGGCCAGGGCAGCTCAGGGGTGGGCTCCGCTTTCTGGGGCACAACGGACCCTGGGGAGCACTCTCCAGGGCTCTCTGGAACGGAAATGTTTTCCACTGTGTTTCTGCATGCCTTCCAGTGATCTAGAATTTGTGGGGAATTCTTCTTGCAGGAAATATATGGGCTGTGGGTTCGGAGCTAGCATAAATGAGTCTTTCTACTCCGCCATCTTGGCTCCACCCCTTCTTTAGGAATTCTTGAAAGTCCATGATTATATTAAATGTCTATTTTCCCCCCTGAAGGATTATATACAATTTTTCTGGGTAGGTGATTCTTGGTTGTAAGTCTTGTTCCTTTGGCTTCTGGTATATTATATTCTAAATCCTCTGCTATTTTTACAAGGAAACCACTAACTCTAGTGGCTCCATGATTTTTGAATTCTTTCTGTTTACAGAATTTTCTCTTTAACATGGGAAATTTGGAGTTTGGCTATAATATTCCTGGGAGTTTTCATTTTGGGAGGTTACTGAATAATTCTTTTGATTTCAATTTTGCTTGATGGATCCAGGTATAAGGGCAGCTATCCTCAAAAGTTTCTCAAAACATGATGTCTATGCTCTTTTTTGGATCCTGGCTTTCAGATAATCCAATAGATGTTAAACTATCTCTCCTCCATCTATTTTCCAGATCAATTGTTTTTCTCATGAAATATTCACATTTTCTTCTTCTTTTAGTCGGTTTGATTTTGTTTTACTGTTTTTGGTATCTCATGGAGTCATTTGCTTCTACTTGTCCAATTCTAATTTTCAAGGAATTATTTTCTTCAGTGATCTTTTGTACCTCTTCGTTCCATTTGACCCATTCTGTTATTTAAAGTGGTTTTTCTAAGTGATTTTTTGTGCATCTTTTAACATTCAGTTAATTTTGTTTTTTAAAGTGTTATTAATTTCTTTCTCTTTTACCAAGCTGTCAATTCTCCTTTCATAACCTTTTTGTATCACTCATTTCTTTTCCCAATTTTCCCATTCTTAACTCTTTCTTTAACCCTTCTAGAAATTTTTATTGGTCTTGTCTAATTGTATATTTTTTTTTCCTTTGAGGATTTAGTTGTAGCCGTTTTCACATTATTGTGTTCTTCTCAGTTTGTGTCTTTTGTGTCTTGGTCTTCCCCATCAACAGAATAGCTTTTGGTGGTCAAGCTCTTTTTTGTTGGTTGCTCATTTTTCTAGCTTATTTTTTGACTTTGTTATGTTAAAAATGATCTCTGATCACCTGGGGCTAAGGAGGATCCCACATTTCAGACTTTTTTAGGTTGCTGTTTTCAGAGTTATTTCTGGGGCAGAGCAATTTTTTGCTGCTTCCAAGAAGTTTTGATCTGAGGAGATGCATTCACTGATCTCTTGGTCTGTGCTCTCATATTTACCCAGGAAAGGTCTATGGTCCTTTGTAGTCACGAGCACGAGCACGAGCACTTCTCTTGGCCCTGACACTGTGATCAAGTCCCCTGCTCCCTTGTGATCAACCACAAATGCTCCTATCGACCCTGGAACTGCAACCCAGATCTGTGTATGGGCAACAGAGTTCCCAATCAGCCTCATCTATATCCAGTCTCCACAACAGGACCTCTGTAATCTCTTCCTGACTAGTTCTCTGACCCCCTTATGTTCTTTCAGCTTACAGTTTCTGAAAGTGAAGTGGCTGCTGTCACATTGTACATAAGCTCTCGACCTGAATTTTCTTAGTTTGGAAAAAATGTGTCACCCCAATCTTTTGTTGACTCTGCTTGATTTGAGAAGTTATTTAAGAATTGTTTGGAGGGGAATGTTGAGATAGATAGATAGATATCCTCAAATCCACTATTTTGGCTCCTCCTCCTTGCCTAATTTTTTTTTTTCAAAGCATATATCAAAATCTCTCATAACATCCCTGTGGACAGAAACAATGGGTTACACAGTACAAGTCAGTAGCTAGTCCCAAAAAACAATAATTAGTGGCCAATTTAATCAGCCATGAGAGGGTTGTCTCCAGATGACCATGATCATGAAACATTTGAGGGCTGTCACCTGAGAGAGGATGTATACTTTCCTTGCTTGATTCAAAAGCAAAGATCTATGAAAAATGTTACTGTAAGACAGATTTTGGCATGATGTAAAGACATTTCTAAACATTGATTACTCTTCAAAGGTGAAATGTAATGCTTTGGGTGGAAATCATCCTTAGCAGAGATCTTCAGAGATGGAATGGTTGTTTCTCAGGTAGATGACATTCTTGTCCATTAGGTCTGATGGTCTCTGAGGTCCATTCCAAATCTGAGGAAGTGTAATTCTCCAGTTTGGTGATCTTGTGTGGGCTAAGGAATACAGTTTGTCTATAAGTTCAAGAAAACTGTCACAGTCCCAAGGAAACTTCATAATAAAGTGCAACTTTTAGAAGAATTTTCAAACCTTAGATGATCTTCATAACGAATCTTTGAGTTTATCACAGTAAATTTTTCTATGCTCATTTTCATCTAAATGAAAGGCAAAAAAATTCCATTTTCTTTGTACTTTTAATTGCTCTTTCTTAAGATACCTAGAAGTTTCTTGCCAAGAAAAATCAGTGCTAAAAAAATCAGCATCCATCTTGAAATTCAAGTAAAGTTTCCATCACTAAAGTTGTTAAAAAAAAAACAAGCGAATGCTGAACATATTGTAATTCTCATAGCTGTCCCTAGACAGACAATATTGCAGAAGTTTTTGCCCATGTGTCTTTGTTTTTCAAATGAATATGCAACATTACATTAGTTCAACCAAAAAAAAAACACCTTAGAAATTGAGAACCTAACAAATATGACTTGAATAACATGTTAACCTCAGAGATCCAAAGAAGTGAGACATCATACATATATGTTAATTACTCAAAATTTATCACTAGTGTTATGTTGGGTATCAATGGAAAGGGAAGAATGGCTATGGATAACATCAAGTAGCATTTTCCTAATTATTACTTCTGAGTTTTAGGAAATATTTTATAAAGGAGGGAAATTATTCAAATGTGACTAAGAAATGTCCCTTAGGAAGATAGTTAAGACATAAGTAACATCATTTCAAAAAGGAAGATACAACAAAGAATAAAAACTGCGTTATTTGCAGTAATCATTTTTGTAGCTTTTAGCACCTCTGGTAGTTGGTATTGTTTGACTGTTGCTATAAAATTGGCAAAGTAGAAATGTTCTTTGCATTCTTTTACAAAGCTCTCCATGAGAATATCTTTTTCATTCAATGTGTTATTGTGAATAATCTGTGTAAAAGGTATCCTTTATTTCAGTTTCTTGTCCTCTCTATAATCAATGAAATGTATTTTGGGCCTTTCATTACATCCTGAATGTTATAAAAGTTTGTTCCCTCATTTCCTGAAAAGTCAGATTCTTTTCCCCAATATCGGATTGGAAGCCTGGTTGCATCAGAGTGTTGGAATCCTTAAACTTTTGAGGGTATCTGAAAGTACTTAATGGAAGTTATTTTTATTTTTTGGCATTCACCAAGATATATTGAACAGATAGGTCTTTGATTAGATATATTCTTCTTCGATGAACATTGGACTCTTCAGAACTTGCTGGAAGGACTGATAACTGACTGGTAGCTCTTTTTCTTCAAGTGCAAAAAATCCATGATCTCAGGCTATTTTCCTCTTTGATGGTTCTGATTTAAGCCCAGTGGGTGGATTTGAAGACAACTTGACTCTGAGGTCTTCATTCCATTGAATACCAAGATTGGTTTAGCTTTATTTAGTTTGTTTGAGTGGTATGCTTTTTCCTGCCTATAGGAAATCTCCAGAAGTTATGCACTTGGTTGAAAAGCTTTCACTGTTATTAGAGAAGTAACATCCTTTAATCAAGATCATACAAATGAATGTACTCAGAACTTGCTATGTATCTGAAATGTCAATCAATGGCCTATTGAGGACACACCCTGAGGAACACCTGGAATCTAGTCATTGGCATCTCCCTTTCCCTACCTTACCTACATATTCTTTGGGGCCATCAATCAATCAATTAATAGCCTACTATGTATTCAGTGCACTACTCACTGAGGGGATATCTAGAAGTCAGCAGAAGCATTTGTTAATTATATTATATGCCAGGAAGTAAAGCAAAAGTCAGATTCTGCTTGAAAGAACCTCATTGGCATATACAGAATGAATTAAAAATAATCAACAAAAGAAAGCACTAGAATGAAGGAGTATCAGAAAAGGCTTCCTACAGAAGGTGAGATTTTAGCTGGGACTTAAAGGAAGTTAGGGAATCTAGGAGCTAGAGATAAGGAAGGATAACATTTCTCATGCCTGAGGTGATAGGAGCCTGCCAGGGTGGTGACTGTGTTAGAGGAAAAGAGGGAATGAGGCAAGAAGAGACGTTATGAAGAATTTAATAATTTCTACTCATGATGAGTCTACATTTCAATGGGAGAGATAAGTAAATATGTATAAAATAAATTTTCAATACACAGTACAGATATGTATATGTCTGAATAAGCTTATACACATAAAGTAGTTAAGTACTAGATGCTTGGGAAGCAGGCTACAAATAGGTTGGGGGATCAGGAGAGTCTTTATATAAAAGATGATTGAGCTGCATCTCAATGAAAGAGACTATGAATCAGACGTAAGGAAGGAGCACATTCCAGGCATGAAAGATTAGCCATTCATATATATGGAGAGAGAACATGCAATGTCACATACAAATATAGAGGAAGTTAGGTGATACTGTGGTAAATAACTGGACCTGGAGTCAGGAAGACTCCAATTCAGGAAGAGTTCCAATTCAGCCTCAGACGCTTACTATATGTGTGACCTTGGGCAAGTCATTTAACTTCTGTTTGTTTCAATTTTCTCATCTGTAAAAAAGGGGATAATAATACTACCTACATTCCAAGACAGTTGTAAGGGTCAAATAAAATAACATAAAACACTGAACACAGTGTTTGGCACACAAATACTATATAACACAGTAATATTTATAATAAATTAATTAACCACTGGAATACTACCCCTTAGCCAGGCTTATGAGTTTCATGTCACACATGTGTGTGCACATGTGCACACACTGTACATGTACATATGACAACATATGTCATAATCATATGTCGCACGAGTGGAGAGGTGGAGTCAGATGTGACAGTGGAGAGCAGTTGGTCTTGTACATGATCGTGCATAGCAGATGTAACAAATACATGACCCAAGGGCTGTAACCCTCCCTAGTGCAGCTTAAACCAGATTAAATTGTAACTGAGAAATAATAAATAGAATAAGTAAAAGTATAATTGAACACAGAGAATGTTAATATGTGGTTTTCTAAGTCAGAATATGGCCTGTAGGGATTCTTATGTACGGCTTAGTTGCCCACTTCCCCCAACCAACCTATTTCTTTTTGAGTTTGATGCCGCTGGCAAGCAATATTCACTATGTAAAGAATTACACAGTGATATAGTGAGTGATACAGTGATAGAGAAAAAACAGGAGGCTCTTCTTTTTTTAAGAAAGCTCAGTTTAATGCAAACCAAAGAGAGAGAATCACATAAAAAATTCCATGGAAGACTTGCAAATACAAAATGTTTTAAGTTTATAGTTTGGCAGAATGCTGGAGGAGGTGGAAAAAACAGGTAACTTAGATGAAAGAGGAAATTATTTTTTTCAACAAAGATTAAGTAGGATTTTGAAGGCAGGGATGGATATAGCTAAGTGACGAAAAAAGAATCACCATCCTCATCCTCATCATCATTATGAAAGGAAAGCATATTTGAAAACAGAGATAGAAATGAGTAAACCATGCCTATAGGTTAGCAGCTGGGTTTCCCTGAGTCCCACAAAGGGCAGAACAGAATCAATGAATAAAATACAGATGACCTAGAATTTTTGTTAGGGAATTTATTTATTTTGGTCTAGACTTATGATTCCATTAGTGTATGGACATACCAGTGTGGAAACTCCTTTTCCTGATCGCATTTGGCAGCATCTCTGTAACTTATCTTAGAGAGCTGATGGGCACTCTGAAAGTTTAAGTGACTTGCCCATTTCATACAAATAGTATGTAGTAGAGGTCAGATTTGAACCCAGATCTCATTGATTCTAAGGTCAAATCTCTAACCTCTGTCTATACCTTACTACCTCTCAGCCTCTTATGAGCTATATGTTGCATATACATACATATGTTATACACACATGCACAGAGTACACATATATGTATATGTCACAGCCATGTGCCACAATGTGTGAATATATTCACATATACCATTATATTGTAAGCCCACAATATTTTTGTGGTTGTTTGTCCTTCATTATTGAAGAGGATCATGACACCAGGAAAATGATGTCATGCTTTGCAAGTGAATTGGATTTAGGAGAGGGAGGGCTGTGCAAAGTCATCAGCCTCACTTTCTCCCCTATCTGCATCCAATGTCAACACACAGATCAGGAAAACAGGAGATGGCCCCGATGAGGTGGGAGATGTTGGCCTTTTTAAGCTAAAGTCTTTCCCAGGCCTCAGTTTGACTGAGGCAATGTCCACTCAGGGATTAAAGCTAGATAAGAAAGAAGGCAAAGGATGATCTCTTTTACCTAGTCCAAAAGAAAAAATCCATCACAGAGGGGAAGAGTTTCTAGCCAAAACAGAAACAACTGCTATTTACCTTCACTCTGAGCCATTAGGGGCCCAAATAATGACCATGTGGAGCTTGGGTTGCAACTTATTCTTGGCCACTCAACGAGAGTCAGAGGGATTTGGATTGAAGGTGTGGTCCTTAAGAAAGAATCTAACCCATAAACCCCTAGATATTTTGTGAGGTTTCAATGACCAAAATTTACATTCCTTTGGGCAGAACATCTGCAGGTAAGGGCATGATACTCTATGTGGACAGAAGGAGAGGAAGGAGAAAAGGAAAAAGGAAAGGGAAAGGAAAAAGAAAGGAAAGGAAAGGGGAGGAAAGGGATAATTTCAGAGAAACCTTGGAAGACTTGGATGAACAGATACAAAGTGAAGTGAGAAGAACTAGGAGAACAATTTATATATCAACAAATATGACAAATAACTTTCAATGTCTTCAGACCTGATTAATGTAATGACCAACTATGATTCCAGGAGACCAATAATAGGATATGCTCATCCCACACACTACTGTTTCCAATTAATTTCCAAGGCCTGTCAATTTTGCCTTTGTAACATCTCTTATATATACCCTCTTCTCTCCTCTGACACTGTCATCCCTTTAGTGCCAGCCCTCATCACCTCACATCTTGATTAGCAAAATAAACTGTTGTCTGCCTCAAGTCTCTCCCCACTTCAATTCTTCCTTCATCCACCAACTAAAGTGATTTTCCTAAAGCACAAATCCATTCATGTCACACACACATAAATACCCACTCAAAAAACTCCATTAGCATCTTATTCCCTGTAGGGTCAAATACAAAATGCTCTGATTGGCATTCAAAACCCTTCATAACCTAAACCTCATCCACCTTTCTTCCAGTTTTCTCATACTTCTGACCTCATTTTCTTCAGTCCAGTAACATCGACCTCCTTCCTGTTCCATTAACAAGACACTCCATCTCTTATTTCTGGGCATTTTTTTCTGGCCATCCCTCATGCCTGGAACTCTTTCCTTCATCCTCTCCAACTACTAACCTCCCCAATTTCCTTTAAATCTCAACTGAAATTCTCCCTTCTACAAGAAGTCTTCAGCAATCCCTCTTAAATCTGTTGCTTTGTCTTTTATATTATGTCCTATGTATCTCATAGAGCTTCTTTGTATATATTTGTTACATGTCATTTCCTCCATTAGATTGTAATGTTCTTGAGGGAAAGAACTGTTTTATACTTGTTCATGCATCCCCAAGGCTTAGGACAGTGCCTGGAACATAATGAATGTTCATTAAATGGATGTTGAATCCATCCATCCATCCATCCATCCATCCATCCATCCATAATGCATAAATATATTCATAAATACATACATACTCTGTATCTGTACATATATGCGAATAACCTACATATACTCGTATGTCCAAACACACATACACAGATGCATATACACATATATACACACATGCATGTATAATATAAAAATGCCTACATATTTGGTAAATCAAGATTACTTCCAACAAATTTATTTAGAAAATGTGATTCTAAAAGTTCATAATCTTTTCAGATGGACCACCATGAATAGTGGTAAGGTGTAAGGGGTTTCTGTTTCAAGAGAACTGACATTTTTCTGTTATTTTTTGAGAGGACAACTTTAGAGTTTGGAGTTTAAAAAAGTTTCCTTCATAGAATAGTCTTTACTTATGGATAAAATTGGTGTTAAAACATATTAAGTTCTACTGTCCAACCTTGTGGAGGGGAGAAGGGAGGAGAAATTGAGAAACAGAATTAATAGTTTTTCTAAAATCTTGTTTACAGGATAATAAAAGGGACTTTTCAGGGATTTTGGAAGGAGTAGAAGGATAAAGTATGCCCCATCTAATTATGGTAGGTAGATGGAACAGTGAATAGAATGCTGAGTCTGGAGTCAGAAAGACTTACCTTTCTGTTTTCAAATCTAGCTCAGATATTTACTTTGCTTCTCATTGGAGACCTTGTGTCTTTATGACCCTGGGTAAGTCATTGCTTTTTGCCTCAGTTTCCTCTTCTGTAAAATGAACTGGAGAAGGAAATGGCAAACTTCATTATGTTTTCCAAACAAACACCAAATGTTCAAGAAGTATTGCACATGACTGGACAACTCTCATTTAGAAAAGTTAACATCTGACACCTCTATTTTCTCACTATTTGCATTCTCCTCTAACTTTTATAATCTGACTTCAGTATCAAATATCCTGCTGAAATTCTTTTCTTAAAAGTTACCAAAGAATTCCTAATCACCAAATGCCATGAACTTTCTCAACTACCCCCCCCATTCTTTTGCTTATTGACTTGGTAGAATTTGATACACGTGATCATTGCTTTTCATTGGAGCCTTCTTTAGATTAACTTGATATACACATACACACATATGTGTCAATTACGTATGTGTATGCAGGCACACATGCACACACACATATATGTATATATGTATGTATATATATGTGTATATATATACATATATATATATATGGAGTTGGTCTAAGGAAGACTTCAATGAGAAGTAATGGATAAAGTGTATCAATCTACCTATCTATACATAGATATAGACACAGACAGACTGATATTAATATATAAATTAAAGAGATAAACAAAAAAGTTTAAGAAACAGACAAAAGGCTGGAAAAGAGATATGATTTAGTCACAATGGAGTACTTCAATTGTTCAGAAATCTGATGGAGGCATCTCTGTTTCAAAAGCAAGGCTCCAATAAATCCTTGTAGTAGGATAATTTCATCAAAAGTGTAGAGGAAACAATAAGGTAAAAGTCTATTTGTTCTATATCTGAACCTTAACAACAAGGACAAAGTGGTGATTGCTGGGAAAGAAATGATGAGGATCCTGGAGAGAAGTAATATTGCATCATGCAGTTTATCACAGAGGAGAAGAGGTAGGAATGCATATGGTGATTTAGTGAGGTAACTGATAGTAAGGTAACTGATCTGGCTTAAAGAGTGTGCATCCATATTAACAAAGAGAGAAAACTGATATCAGATAGGTGAGGTACAGAATAATCGGAACTGTCATAAATGTCATTACAAGGGAAATGTTTGATCAGATAGGCAAAAGAAAAACATATGCTGTTTTAAAAAATAATTTTTAGTTTTTATTATTCTAAACTTGAAAAATGCCAATAAACATGAACATTTCCATATACAAAGAAGAACATAAGAAGAGGATTTGCATGAAACTGCAAATCTTTATTATGTACAGCTTGCTTTTTAAAAAGTATATAATAAATTCAACACATTAGTTTCAAATCTGTTCTGCTCATGTATCCTTTTGAACTTTCTTCTGTTCTCTTCTGTGCATTAAAAAAATGCTTCAATTATCCAGTTTTCTTTCTTTTCCCCCCTCAGTGCTGCTAGAACTCATCCCTTACCCCAAATCTCCCCCAATCTAAAAAAAAACCCACTTTAAAACTAAATAAGCATACTCATATAAAACCAATACACATATTGGTCATTTTTGAGAACCTATACCTCATTTTATAGCATGAATCTATTACCTCTTTCTCAGTAAGTAGGCATCCTACTTCATCAGTGAACTTCTGGACTTGCAGTTGGTCATTGCATTGATTATAATTCAAAGTTGTCTTTCAAAGTTGTTTCTCTTTGCAATGTAGTTAGTAGTATATAGAGTGTTCTGGTTTTGCTTGTTTTCTTTATGCATTGGTTCATACAAGACTTCCCAGGAGGTGGGGAGTCCAGATTGGGAGTAAGAGGGAGAAGATTGGCACGTGGTAATGAAGAATAAGTCAAAGGTTTGAAGAATGTTAAAAAAAGAAAAGAACTGATAAAATTTGGTGATATTGATAAAAAAATCTATATTTTTAATTAGCAACATAATAAAAATGATGGTGAATTTGACAAAAATGGATTCTTTGGGATGGGATGGAAGTTTAACAAAAATTTTAATTTAGAAATGATCTTTGTTATACTGAATTTGAATAAACGTGGCCAAATGATGGCTTCTTATCCTTATTGTCTCCAGATTTCTATGAATAACACTTCTATTTCTGTTTGAAATAAGGTTAGCAATAGAAGTGACACAATATAAGTTCCACTGTGTAAAACCCTACCATTGGGAAAGTAATTGAAGACCACTCCTATATCAAATGGAGAATAGATTGTTTCAATAAGTGTTGTTAATACCTTCTCAAAGTTGCTTTTAGATGAAACATGTTCCAGTATCCAACATTCCAATGAAAACATGATCTCATCAATATGGTCTTCCTTGCAATAGCATAGTCTCCAATGCCTTCATGCCTGCCTATCCTGTGTGATTCATGAATATGTTGTCTCACAAGTTTTTCAAGAGAGGTTCACTCAATGTGCTTGGAGAGTTCCTCCTATTATCTTGACATCACTAGGAGAACAATTAAATATTTGAGCTATCCACCAATTTACCTCTTAGTTTTACTTACATTACTGTCATGTTCATCATATTTGATAACATTATTTATACCAGTCTTCATAATTTCCCTTTTAAAAAACCATGTTTCAGGTACTTACATCCACCATGTGCCCTTTGGGTAGTTCTCAATTTCATTTCTCCAGATAATGTGTTCCATGACTAACAATCATCCAGCACCATCAGAAGAATATTGATGCTAAAAAGATGGATTTTGTTTCGAACATCTAGATAATTAAAATAGAAAGATTTTGTCTGGATTTGAATTCTCCTGATTATTATCTCAAACTTGTCTCTTTACTTTTCTAGGATAGATCTGGCATTTTGTTATTTATTCAAGGAGTGATCCCAACTTAATTCCACCCCTTCTTTATTCTTCTTTATTTATGATTTTCTCAGTATAGTGAAAATTGTTAAGATTCATCCAATAAAGCCCGGTGCAGTTAAATGATATTTCACAAGACTTTGAATTCTATTTTTTGTCCTAAATCTACAAAGAGAAATAACGCATGGGGTGAGCCTAGAGGATGAAATAGACACGCAGCATTATAGCGATGTTATTACAATGAAAATCTGTGCCAGATGGGGCTGAAATATCTAGAGATTCAAATATTTCTTTTCAAACTCATAACTTATGTACTGTCAATCATTCAATAAGCATTTATTAAGTTCTTGCTATGTGCCAAGCTCTGTACTAAGGTTCTGGGGGAAAGAAGAGGAGAGAGGCACAAAAGCCAAAAGCCCCTTTCCACTGGTTAAGTTCGTAGTTTGCAAAATAAAAAAAAAATCAAAAGGACTTCTGTAAATACTGGCTTGAAGTCCTAGAATTTTAACTTGGAACCAGGTTTTATACTCTTATTTGGACACTTTATTTAAATTAGCTTTATTTAAGCAGAGCCCCCCCAAATATTCTCCCTTTAAACTAGATGAAATAATTATAGCTTTTTTTCTGAACAATAACAAACCAACCAGACCAAGAAAGCTTGCATTTTTCTTCATAGCCTTTAATGTGTTTAAAAAATAATACTCTGTAGCCAACTACTGTCCTATGAGGATAGTAAATATTTACCATTCTATTAAAAGAGTCTGATGAATCTGACTTATTTTTCACTATTTCTTCTACAGTTAGCAGATCAGGATGTGCCTAATGGCTAATCACTATAGCAAGGAGTTGTGGGGGGGGGTAACTGCTTATTCATAATGGATTTTACATCAGTCAGTTGTCATTTATGACAGGCTTTAAATATGGCACCTCCCTCATTCCCTTTCAAGGAGATAAACTACATGTCCTAGTGAAATTGTATTTGCCTGCAGGAATGTTCTACATTTGGTGTTGCTAAGATAACTTTCAGTATTGGATCATGAGTGGTGACAAGACAGTGTAACCCAGGCAGTGTTGACTATGAGACCACAATCAAAGACCAGACTGTATAGAAAGGGAATGTAAACTTTTGAAGCCAAAGCCAAAGTCAGGATCTGGAAAAACTGGAAACTGTAAAATGAAGGCAAAGTTCAGAGTTCAAATATCTGGGGTGAAGTAGGAGAAGGGTCCAAGGCTACAGGTTTGGACAAAGGCTCTAGATCAGCTCAGAAATGGATTTGTAACCTAGGCCCTGGGAATAGTGACTCTGTATCAGGAATAAGCAGAAGACTGATAAAACCAAATTGTGACTGTTCATCCCAAGGGTGATAGAGTGGCAGGAGTAAGAGAATATAAATTCCAAATCTGCCTCTGTCACTATATGATCTCAGGCGAGTCATTTACCCTTTTTTGGTTTGTTTTCTCAGGGTCCAGTATGAAGAGGTTAGATGAGGTGGTTGCTAAGGTTCGTTCCAGCTCAAAATCTGTAATCTTCTGATTGTCCTCCATCCCAGTATTTAACAGTCTTCACAGGGCAGCAAATAAGGGTGCAGTGTACCCCAGAGAGACCCAGGAGTTCTGTGACTGGAGAATGAAGGGTAGTGCTCATAATTCTAATTGTGATCCCGTACAATCTTCAATGTAGGAACTAGATAAATCAAGCACAGGTTTTATAGCCCTCTCTAGAAAGCCTGATAAAAATATATAATTGAATCTGAAATTGTCTCTGAGGACTTTAACTAATAAGATCAAGCTTAGAATAAGTAAAATTATTTTTTCCAAACTTCAGAGAGATGAAAAAAAATCCATAAAAGACCAAACAAACCAATTAGAAACTCAAGATATCTGAGAAAATCTTTCTGCCTGTCACAGCTTCATCTCAACCAAATTCAGCTGTACCCTGTGCCTGTTGTCTGCCATTGCTTAACTTGGATTCCTACCGCAGCTCTTGCCTTTCCCCTAACAATGGGTTGCCTTGCCTGTGCCAGTAGGTTTAAAAAATCTGTTCATAGTCCTCTGCTCTTCTTTCTCTCTGTTCTCTTTCCTCCAGACATATCTTCTACTTCTATAACTATCAGTTGAATAGGGCTACTTCCCACTTCTGTGTCTCCAGATCTGTCCTCCTCTTGATGGACATTTTTGCTTATATGTTCCACTGTCACTTTTTTTTTTCTTTCCTTCCTCAAACCATTTTTTCTGACTTTATCATCTTTGCCTCCATTATCTCATTTACCCAGGCTTGAAACTTCCAGGCCATTTTGGATGCCTTTGTCTCCCCTTTGCCTTTCATATCTAAAGGTACATTAGTATAGGATGAGATAGTTGTGGCCAAACAACAGTTCATATGAAAAAGACTCAGAGTATTGGTAAACTGTACACTCATAGGTCAAGAGTATGACATAACAGTCAAATAAGATAATATGATTTTAGATTGTGTTTGCTGTAATATCCTGAATGATTTAGGTGAGTTTTATTCTACTGTGGCATGGTAGAGTTCGTATCATATTTGGAATATATAAGCTCTACCTGATATTTCCTGTTATTTCTTTAAGCCCCCAGTGCCTAGCACAGTGCATGATGTTAATGTTGATGATGATAAGTGCTTTAAAAATACTTTTTGATTGATTGTAGGTGTGATCTGCTACAGAAAATCTCTGTGGAAACCTTCTTATAATAACATATTCAATTTGCACTCTGTGTCTATCAGGTCTCTATTTGTAGGTGCATAGCATATTTTATCATGAGTGCTTTGGAGCTGTGGTTGGTCATTGTGTTAATCATTTACTAAGTCTTTCAAATGTGATTATCTTTAGAATATTTTTGCATGAATTGTCTTCCTACTTCTGCCCATTTCACTTTGCTTCCATACATACAAGTTTTCCCAGATATTTCTGAAACATCCTCGTCATCATTTTTTACAGTACAATAGTATTTCATAGCATTCACATACCATAACTTGTTCAGTCATTCCCCAAATGATTGGAATCCCTTCATTTTCCATTTTCTTTTTGAAGAGATGCTATAAATATTGTTATAATGTGAATCCTTTCCCCCCTTTTTTGATCTTTTTTGGGATATAAATTTAGTAGTAATACTACAGGATCAAAGGTATACATAGTTAGATGTTTTTTTTTTTTTTTTTTAATATGGTGGCTTTCTAGAATGGATGCACTAGTTCACAGCCCTCCCACAGGCCCTCCAGTACTTGTCAGAGGTGATGCCTTGTGGATTTTGAACATTTATTCATATTAGTATTGATGGGTTATATTTCTTCCTTTGAATGCAACCTATACATATACTTTTACCAGTTTACCAGTTGGGAAATGGCTCTTTTTCTTGAAAATTTGATATTATTTCTATTTATCTTAGAAGTGAGACCTTTATTAGAGAAATTTACTGTGAAGACTTTCCCCTAGTTTCCTGACTTTTAATATTGTGGAATTCAAACTATACATTTTACCTCCTGTGAACTTCTCTCTTTCTTGTTTCATCATCAACTCTTTCTCTATCCCTAGATCTGACAGGTAATATGCTCTATGTTCTGTTAATTTGCTTGTGCTGTTTTAATCATGTACTCATTTTGAACTTATCTTGGTATACAGTATGAGATGTTGATCTCTCTCTATATATATTTTCCTGTAACACTTTCCATTTTTCTTAATTTTTATTTAATACTGAGTTCTTGCCCCAATAATTGGGACCTTTGGATTTATCAAACACTAGATTACTGTGCTTATTTGATTCGGTACGTTATGTACCTGATCTGTTCTATTGATCAACTGCTTGCTTACCTGGTATCACATTAATCTGATGATTATAGCTTAATAATATAGTTTAAGATCTGCTTCTACTATCTCTTGTTTAGTCAAAAATTTCTCCATTCTCCATAAATCTGACAAATGCACTGTTCTTTTAGTTTTGTTGTTGATATGATCAATAATGCTAATAGTTGTCCTAATATTGAACCAGCTCTGCATTCCTGGTATAAATCCTACCTGGTCATAATGTATTATTCTCATGATAAGTTGCTTTATTATTTTTGCTAATATCTTATTTAAAATTTTTGCATCTATATTCATTACAGAAATTGATCTATAATTCTCTTTGTCTATGGTTTATTTTAAATGAAATTTAACTTTTGTATCTTTAACTTCTGGACTTTGTTGGCAATGTATAGAAATCATGATGACTTATGTGGATTTATATTTTTATCCTGGAATTTTACTAAAGTTGTTAATTACTTCAACTAGTTTTTTAATTATCTAGGATTCTCTAAATACAACGACATATCATCAGCAAAGAATGATAGTTTTGTTTCCTCAATGCTTATTCTAATTTCTTTAATTTTTCTTCTCTTATTGTTACAGCTAGTATTTTTAGCATAATATTGAATGCTAATGGATATTCTTGCATCAACCCTAATCTTATTGGGAAAAGCTTCTAGCTTATCTCCCTTACAAATAATACTTGCTGATGGTTTTAGATAGATGCTACTTACTGATTTAAGGAAAGTTCCATTTATCGCTATGCTTACTAGTGTTTTTAATAGGAAGAAGTGTTGCATTTTGTAAAAACATTTTTTCTTTGAATGTGTTGATAAAATCATCTAATTTTTGTTTTCCTAATATTGAGCCAGGCCTACATTTTGTTATAAGTCCTAACTTGTCATGGGGTATGATTTTTGTGATGTATTGCTATAGTCTCTTTGCTAGCATTTTATCTAAAACTTCTGCATTAATATTCAGAATATTCAATTATTGAGAATATTCAATTAATAACATGCAGTTTTCTTTCTCTGTTTTTGTTTTTCCTGATTTATGTATCAGTGTTATATATGTGACCTGAAAAGAATTTTATAGGACTCTTTTGCCTGTTTTTTCAAATAGTATTGGAATTAATTGTTCTTTTTTTTTTTAAACCCAATAGCACTTTATTACCATGTCAAGACATAAGCTTTTAATATTCTTAATAAACAATTCAGTATTATTTGAAATGGTATGTAAGTTTTAAATTGTCATGATATTGCATCAGTTCTTCTTTTGGATATCCAGTGATAAAACCACAGACTAAAACAATTCTGTTCTTCTGATAATTTTATTTCCCAGACATCATTGGTGTTGAAGAAGAAGCTCTTTTTAAAAGTGAACTTGAGGAAAAGGGTAACCTAATTGACTACCTTGAGGAGGAGTTGTTCTGTGTCAATACCAAATTAGAAGAGCTGGAAGAGGAAAGAGAGCAAATAGAAGGAGAAAAATTTTTTTTTTTAGATAGAAAGCTATATGGAAAGCTGAAAAATTACTAGCTCACCAAGGTACATATTTTTTGGACTATTTTTTTAATGCAATATTATGATATTTACATGCACATTCATTTTGAGTTGACTCACTTCCGTTTTCCCTTTGGTGGCTTTGGCATGTTACATTTGCTTCAAAGATGTTGGAGCGTGTTATTAGTATTATTAGTCAGGAGCTGGGATATTTTTTCCCCAGGTATCAGTAGGAAAGAATACTTCCTCCTTCAACTTTATGCTCTTAACCCCAAGTAGAAGTTGCTGATAATGCAGAATATGAAAGAACTTGTGAAAAGTTTATACTCTAATGGCAGAGAATGAAAAAAAAATTTAGTTGGTTACTGAGCAGTACTTCCTGACAAATGGTGAGAAGTTTGGAGGGGTGAGATAGTTGATCGTAGAGTAGAGCAGAGTGAGAAAGTTAGTGACTTCTAAAAGCAGGTTGCCACCTAGTTTAATCTGGTTTTAATAATAATGCACAGTAAATACTTCTTTTAATCTTTCAAGTAGTTAACATCTTAAAGTTAGAATTCAGGGGTAAGGGTGAAAACTAATTATTTAGAAAATGTAAGTTTTTTGTGAGTAAGGCATTTCAATTATTTGCAGTGAATTCCCAATTTTGTCTCTTTCAAGCCATGTCCATTTTACATTGCAGATTACAGTCAGAACTACAAATTTTCTAGCCCCACAAACTTCTTTAGCAATGTTTAAATATCGCTGAAATATCTGACCTACAGTGAAGAACTATTTGTGGTTTTGTAGTTGCTAAAATTAATGTATTGAAAAATTTCAAGTGTAATGTTGGCATTTTTCACATTTGAAGAACAAATCTGATGATGCCTTGTATCTAGTATGTGCTTAATAAATGTTAAGTGAACTAATGAGAAGTACTTAGAGTTTCCAAGAAAAGCTGCCGTCAGTGAACTTCAGTGTTGTCTTTTGTTTCATTTTGCCTTTTTATATTATCCCACTTGAAGAAGAGATGGCATGGAAATTTTCTGCTTTTGTTTCCTTTTTCTTTTTTTTTCCCACTTTTTCTTTTTTATTTTTTTTATTTAACTTTTTACATTCATTTTCACAAAATTTTGGGTTCCAAATTTTCTCCCCTTGTATCCCCTCCCCACACCCCAATACACCGAGCAATCTAATTTTCCCTATCACCAATCTGCCCTCTCTTCTATCATCCCTCCTTCTCTTGTCCTCATCTTCTCTTTTGTTCTGTAGGGCCAGATGAATTTCTATTCTCCATTGACTGTATTTCTTATTTCCTAGTAGCAACAACAATAATAAACAGTTGTTCCTAAAACTTTGAGTTCCAAATTCTCCCCATCCCTCCCTCCCCACCTGTTCCCTTTGGGAAGGCAGGCATTTCAATATAGGCCCTATCTGTGTAGTTTTGCAAATGACTTCCATAATAGTAGTGTTGTGTAAGACTAACTGTATTTCCCTCCATCCTATCCTGTCCCCCATTGTTTCTATTCTGTCTTTTGATCCTGTGCCTCCCCGAGTGTTGATTTCAAATTGCTCCCTCCTCCCATTGCCCTCCCTACCATCATCCCCCCGCCCTTGCTTGTCTCCTTCTCCCCCACTTTACTGTATTGTAAGATAGGTTTTCATACCAAAATGAGTGTGCATTTTATTCCTTCCTTTAGTCGAATGTAATGAGGGTAAACTTCTTGTTTTTTTCTCAACTCTCCTCTTTTTCCCTCCACTAAAAAGTCTCCTGCTTGCCTCTTGAATGCGATATAATTTACCCCATTCCATTTCACCATCTCTCCTCCCACTACATTCCTCTCTCACCATTTACCTTAATTTCTTTTAAGATATGGTCCCATCCTATTCAATTCACTCTGTGCTCTCTGTCTCTGTATGTGCATGCATGTGTGTATGTGTGTGTGCGTGAACATGTGTACGTGTGTGTGTGTGCATGTGTGTGTGTATAATCCCACCAACTACCCAGATGCTGAAAAATTTTAAGATATTTCACATTCTCTTCCATTTTTTCATTCTTTTGGTTTTGTTTTATGATTTCTTGGTTTCTCAGAAAGTCATTAGACTCCATCTGTTCCATTCCAATTTTGAGAGAACTATTCTCTTCACTGAGTTTTTGAACCTCTTTTTCCATTTGACTAATTCTGCTTTTGAAAGCATTCTTCTCCTCATTGGCTTTTTGAACCTCTTTTGCCAATTGAGTGAGCCTATTTTTCAAGGTGTTATTTTCTTCAGCATTTTTTTGGGTCTCCTTTACCAAGGTATTGACCTGTTTTTCATGCTTTTCTTGCATCTCTCTCATTTCTCTTCCCAGTTTTTCCTCCACCTGTCTAACTTGATTTTCAAAATCCTTTTTGAGCTTTTCCAAGGCCTGAGCCCACCGGACATCCACCTGGGATGTCTGGGATACAGAGGCTCCGACTTCCACATCTTTCCCTGATGGTAAGAATAGTTCCTGATCATCAAAATTGAAAGGCGGGAACATCTGTACCCCCTCAAAGTAGCTCTGTACAGTCTTATTTTTCTTCCCTTTTCTGGGCATTTTCCCAGCCAGTTACTTCAGTTCTGAGATTCCTGTCCACCCCCGCCTTGATCTGCCTAGCTAGTGCTTGGGGTCTGAGATTCAAATGGGCTTTCCATGGTGGGAGTGGCTGCGATTCAATGTGAGCTTAAGTTCTGGTGCTGGGGTGGGGACATGGTCTCCTCCCAGTCTCAGTTCCCTCAGGGGCTTTATGCAGAGACCTTCAGTAATGGGGCTGGTGGGGGCAGGGCCACCTCCCAGGCTCAGTTTTCTCAGGGGGTTTATGCAGAGACTTTCAGTAATGACCCTGAACTTCTGCCTGCTGCCCGGGGAGTCCCAGGCTGTGCTGCTGCCTCTGCTGCTCCCTCCGCTGCTTCCTCCCGAGGGGGCCCGAGTCACGGAGTTACCCTGCTCCCTTCTCAGCCAGCCCAGACGTCTCTCTCACTGACCTGTAGTGTCTGTGTGCGGAGGGAACTTCTCCGCCGCTGGAGGTTCCGTCCCTGAAGCCTGCTCGGATTTGTTCCTCTGGGGCCACCCGGCCAGGGCAACCCCGGGGATGGGCTCCACTTTCCGGGGTGCGATGGATGCTGGGGACCGCTCTCCCGGGCTCTCTGGAATGGAAATCTTTTCCACTGTATTTCTGCGCGCCTTGCAGTGCTCCAGAATTCGTGGGGCGTTCTTTTTGCAGGAAATATATGGGCTGTGAGTTCGGAGCTAGCATATGTGAGTCTTTCTACTCCGCCATCTTGGCTCCACCCCAGAATTAATTGTTTTTTAAATGTTTAGCATAAATCACCTGTGAATCTGTCTGGTCCTAAGAAATATTTTCCTAGGGAGTTCATTTATGGCTTGTTCAAATTCCTTTTTGAAAATAAGATCATTGAAGTATTTTATTTCCTTTTGTGTTAGTCTGGGTAATTTATATTTTTGTAAGTATTCATCCATTTTACATAGATGATCAGTTTTAATGGTATGTACTTGGACAAAATAACTCTTAATAATTATTATAATTCTATTCCTTGATAACACATTCATTTTTGTACCCTTTTCCTTTTTGATATTGTAATTTGGTTTCCTTTTTATAAAAAATCATATTGACCAGTGGTTTACTTTAAAAGTAAAATTAGTTCCCGTTTTTATTTATTAATTCAATGGTTTTCTTTCAGTTTTATTAATTTCTCCTTTGATTTTCAAGGTTTTTCAATTTGGTGTGTAATTGGAGATTTTTAATTTGTTCTTTTTCTAGTTTTTTTAGTTGCCTGCTTAACTGATTGATCTGTTTTTTTGATATTATTTTGTTTATTTTTTGTTTGTTTATTTTGATATTATTGATGAAAGTGTTTAGAGACCCCCTAAGTGCTTTGGCTGCATTCCACAAATGTTGGTGTTGTCTCATTGTTATCATTCTCTTCAATGAAATTATTGCTTATTTCTATGATTTATTCTCACTCATTCTTTCTGATTAGATTATTTAGTTTCTAATTAAATTTTAATCTATGTTTCCATGGCCTTTTATTGAATTTAGTTTTTATTACGTTATGATCTGAAGAGGGTACAATTAATATTTCTGTTTTTCAGCATTTGATTGTGAGATTTTATGCTATAATTTTTATAATTTATAATTTTATGCTATAATGCATGTCAGTTTTTGTGTGTGTGGCATGTACCAATGCCTATTCTATCCCTATTCAGTTTTCTTGAAAGGTCTATCATATATAAATTTTCTAAAATTCTATTCATCTTTCTAAGTTCTTGTTCATTTCCTTTTGCTGGAGTTACCAAGTTTTGAGAAGGAAACATTTATTTAAAAAATTGGCTGAGTTTAATTGTTGGAATTATTTTCTTCACTGAGTTTTTGTACCTCCCTTTCCATTTGGCCAATTTTACTTTTCTTTTAGTTTTTGACCTCTTAAAATTTTTAATTTGATTATTTTTAGTTTTCAACATTCACATCCACAAGAATTTTGAGCTCCAAATTTTCTTCCCATCTCTCCCCTCAGCCTACCCCAAGACATCATGTCAATCACCTCTTCCCCTAATCTTCTTTCTCTTTTATCACAACTCTCCCTTCTCTCATCCCCTTCCCCTTCTTGTAGGGCAAGATAGATTTCTATATACCATTGTCTGTATGTCTTATTTCCCAGGTGCATGTAAAAACAATTTTTAACATTTATTTTTAAAACTTTGAGTTCCAGCATCTGTCCTTACTTCTCTCCCCTCCCATCATCACTGAGAAGACAAGCAATTCGATAATTCTACTTTTCAATGAGTTCTTTTTTCAACGAATTTTTGTACCTTTTCCCTGTTCAAAGTACATTTCTGTGATTTCTTTACCAAGCTGACTCTCTTGTCATAATTTTCTTGTATCTTTCTCATTCCTTTTCGCAGACTTCAAGGAGTTTTTTCTATAGAAATTGTTGTGAAAGCAATGCCACTAAATATCATGTCATAAAGGATACTGTATTTGAAGAGGGCTGCTGTGAGAACTTGATTGGACTTGATCTCTAGCTTTTGCTCTTGGCCTGAACCTCTTCTCTTTCTGGGACTTTGCTGATGTGTGGTACTCTCTCACCACCACTTTCCTTACTGCACCAGTATCTACATCTCTTCATACTCTTTCTTTTCATCAACAACCCTCTCCCGTGCAATTTTTCTTCTGTGAAATTCCTTCCCTGTTCTTCTTCTCTTGTAACTCTCTCTCTTTCTCTTCCTACCCAGAGTTGGAAGATCTGCCTCCTCAAATTCGTCTGTCTGTACTACTCTATTGTACTTATCCCACTTTGCCTTGAATTACAATTAATATAGTAACTACATTTGTACTACATTTAGTTATTATATTATATTATGTATTATTATAATATAATAGTTATAAATATACAATTATTTGTATATTTCACTCCCCTTCTCTTCCCATACACATTCCTATCACTAGGATCTATGCTGTATCTTCTTTTATATTCTCAAGAGAGGCAATAGGGTGCTAGAGAGAACTATGATGGATTTAAAATCTGGAGAATAGGGTTTGATGATCCTTAATAGCTCTGTGTGGCCATGGGTAAGTCACTATAATCACTTTGTTTTTCAGTTTCTACATCTTTGACGTGAGGATAGTAATACCTCTCACTACCAACTTGATTTCATATAGTTTATGTTAGGAAAGTATTTGTGAAAACTGTTTGTACCTATTGAATTAACAAATGTTCATTGAATTGAATCTAAAGAAGTGCATAAAAGGGTTCTTGACTATTTCTATGCCTGAAGTGGACTCCTTTGTCTAAAATAGTTTGCTGGGCTATAATATTGCCCTGTTGTTTATAAAATATTTCCGTAGTAATCTCTGAAAGTTCCATGCTGACAAAAAGTGAACCATAACCCTTTGCTTACTGATGTTATTTGGGGCCAGAAGTCTGTACACACTGGAAGATCCATGAGGACATTTTACAGATCATTCCACTAAGCCCTCACATACAAAAGTTATGCAAACAAAATTCCCCATGTCAATTAAACCTGCTAAAGATGGTTGTAACCTGTGGTGAATCCTTGGGTCCAAAGGTAAATTTGCTTCTTCCTTTTATTTCAAATAAGCTGTTTTCCACTGGGCTGAAAGGCCAAATAAGGCCAAAATCATTGAAATCAATGGAGGTTATGTGAGGAAAGTTTTGTGTCAGTGGAATAACACTTCTAATGAATGAAATATAATTCATTGATAGACATATAATGCATTGTGTATTTTTATGTATATGAAATTGAAATGTAAAGCAGGATTAATCACTAAAAATGGAGAATAGTTTTGACTGTGGGACACATCATTGGATGATGGGCAAAATTCTAAGGAACTATTTGACCTCTTTTTATTTGCATTTAATTAGTAAATAAATATCAAAGTCCTTGTCCTTATAGTGTTTTTAACTAGCAGATAGTCTATGTAAAGAAGTATCATTTGTTGGTTACTCGGTTATTGATTCTCCCTGTTGGAGGCTTCATATCTATCCTCTCTTTTCAATAGCAAGGTTTCTACATATTGGAAATCATTCATCTCTGGGCTGATTCCATTGTCCATTGTGCCAGGAATTGTCTTGTATAAAGAAATCTACTGAAGGAAGAGTTTTGGACTTTTATATGGTGGGAAGGAAATAGAGTCAAATAATTATTTACCAAGATCTATCAATAACACTTCCTAATTTACCTGCAACTGAGAATTGGGGAAACAGTTCTGGAAGTTAATCTGAGTTTAAAAGTTCTTTCCCTGTTCTTTCCCTGCGCAGGCTGTCCACTACACTTCCCCAATCCTACTGTGCTACAGTGACCATTCATGACATTGAGGAGATTATTTAACCTCTGTGGTTCTCTGTTTTCTCAATGGTGAAATAAGAGCATTAGACCGTGTGATTCCCCCATTAGAATATTAGCTCCTTGAGGTTGGGGATTATTTTTCGCTTTCTTTGTATCAACCATGCTTAGTTCAGTGCTGGGCATATAGTCAATATTTAATAAATTCTTGTTCACTTCACTCTATCTCATGTCCCTTTTAACTCTTACATATTTGTAATTCTAGGAAGATCCTATTGGCTACAGCAAATTTTTCAAACTGTACTGTGAAGTGGTTATGGCAACAAGAATTTGAAAGCAAGGTTTGACATGGATGTTCTCCAATTTTAGTTGTTTTTATTTCTTTCTCATATTATTCGTATATTTCTTTTTAATGGACATGTCCCTCAGGATGCCTAGGAAGGTGATTATATACAATATAGCATTGAATGTCTAATAGGAGTTCCTATTGATGCACTCAGGTAGATTTCAGCAGACTAAACAAAATATAACCTCTATCGGGAAGAAAGTAGAAACTCTCTATACACTTAACAGCTAAAAGGGATACAGAACAATGTTTGTATGAGCCTAACCAGTTTTTTTGAAGCATCCTTAGGATAGGTGTTTTAGAAATGTGAAACAAGTTAAAATTAAAATGTTACATAATTCACTAAAAATGCATCAATGTCTCATGTAAAATATATGCCGTATTTCTCACTGATGATATTGGACACTGATTATGTTCAAGGCTTTTTTGCTCTTGTTGTTAGCTTATGTGTAGGTTACCATTTGTGAGTCAGCTCATTTTTTCCTGTTATATTGCATATCTAAACATCAGTCCCTTGGCTTAATTCAAGGGATCCCAGGGGAAGAATTATACATATCATGTCTTCCTCTTGCACTGCTTTAAATCATCCTCCCTAATCCCCAAGGTGAAAATAACCATCCAATGTGGGTATATAGTAAGGAATGTATATTTAGCCATATGTTTTCATGCTCAGGAAGTCTGTTAAGGAAACCATTTGTTCAAAATCAGGTGTACTTCCTTTGATGACTGAATGATGGCAAGTTGGTGGGGTGGACCTCAGTGTGCTTGACCTGGTCAAGTTGTGTCACAGTCAGACACAGGATGCCTTAGAATTTCCTTTTAGATTAGATCATCAACTCTTTTTCTCTTTTTATCCCGTGGTTGCAGCTATTTAAGCACAGTCTAGCAACAGATCCAATATTTAGCTCTACAGGGAGAAGAAGGATGTTCATTGTTCTTCGCCCCTTGAAGGTCATGGGGAAGCTCTTCATGGTGAACATTTTAGAAAGTGAATGGCAAATTTGTGGTTACTGTGACTTCAAATGATGTCAGACAAGAAGCAAATGGCATTTGATAGCCTCTCTTTGGAAAATTCAGACATTTTCAGAGTTAAAGTACATTTTAAATTAGTTCTCTTAAGAGGAAAGTATGTCATAAATGAAAGGCCTGTGTTTAGTTTGGTTTCCTTGAACTGTGTTTAGTAATTCAGGCCAGGAGTATGCTTTGATAATAAAGTCAGAATTTGAGAGTTGCATTTTATTTCACAGGAAAACTGAACAAATTAAACATGTTACACATATACCCATGGATATGTCATTACTAGGAGATGAAATTGATATCTGAGAGGTGATTAATGTCTTTCTATTTATGATGTGAGAAGAATGAGTAGGGTGTTATGGTAGGGCTGCTGTCCATTTCTGCAATGGACTCAGGCCAGGATTTGAACATATGAACTCACATTCTGGCTCTGAAAATCCCACTTCTCACCCAGCTCCTAGCAAAGGAATAGACCTTGCTTAGCACAGCAGCTCTGGACATGCATCATGGATTTAAAAATGGCCTCACTAACATTCACCAGTTATAGTCTCCCCCTTTGGACTTGGAACTTGTTCTAGGAGACCAGGATATTTTACAGCTGTCTGCAAAGCCACGTTGGGTGTGATGGTTTTTGCTATTTGCCCTGGGTACTTGTCTGGAAGTGATCTTTAGTTTGAGGTAAAGTTTAGTGTTGTGTTACTTCCTGGCAAATTCTTAACATTTAACACAGAATTTAGACCTTGGGACAGTGGAATGCTTGATCATATACATACATGATAGACATGTTCTTATTAATTTAAAACTCTCTTGAAATACTTCCTAATTTTAGCCATCACATGGTTAGCACTTTCTAGCCTGAGGGAATTTTTAAGCTTCTGCCTTTTACTTTATAATGTATTTCTGAGTCCTATGAGAGTCTTCATGCTGCAGGAGATGATGAGCTGTCTTCAGAGTAAAGAAGACCATGGTCAAGTTCAGTCTTTAACACGTACTGAATCTGTGACCATTGCTAAGTAACTTAGCATCTCAGTTTCCTAACCCACTCTCTAAGAGATTAAGTTTCAGAGCAGATGCCAATCTATTTTATTAAAGGTAGTTTCCTGACTGAGAGGAAACTATACCCATGAAATCACTGTTTGGTGTTCCATTAAAAGAAATCCTTAACAACTCAGAGTCATAGCCTGCTATGTCAGTGAATCACCTCTCATTGGGAGTCCTGGAATCTGGGAACACCTCTGAAGAAGTAGGTATATTCCTTGACATATTCTGTAATTCACAAATCAACCATGGAAAGCAACCAACTGGATACATTCCCTTGGTCCCTGAAAGTCACTTCTGTGTTGAATAACAACATAAAACCTTATTTATTATGATAAACAATCTTTCTTCCACCTCAATCATTCTTTAATAGCAAAAAGCTAAAGGTTGTGAGGATAGGAGAAAAGACTCAATTCTTTCAGACCACTAGGGTATTACTGTGTGCAATGCTGTAGCTAAATGAAATCATATGTCTCCTACTATCAACTCACCTACTACAGTTCTGAGGAGGCACCATGACAGGTGGCGGGGAGCACTGTCTCATCTAGATAACTCTTATCATATCGTTTAGTTTTTGACTTCAGAATATACATGTGCTTGCATGTCTAAATTTGCAAATACGCACAAGGAAGCCCAATGATAATTACAGACTATTAATTACTATTTAAAAATAATCCATGAAGGGCAAACATCTTCAGAAATGCAGGGCACATAACTGTATTTAGCTTCTGTTAATTCTACCAAAATATCAGAAGTTGCAGAATCAACGCTGTAATATAGCAGGACTCTTTCATAACATTTCTGAAAATTGCTGATTTATAGTGTACACTGTTCCGATTGCTTAATGGTTCCAATGAGTTTACAGGCCCAATGCTATAATTTCCTGTAGCTCTCATTCCACTGGTATGGTTCTCCAATCACACTATTTATATTCATTTACTCTGTGACCTAGTTTTGGATGTGCTTAACGTAGTTTGCCCATGAGAAGGTACTGAGCCTTACCCCTCCCCATAGACAGCCATGAATCCCTCATTAACCAGTCATGGCACATGACATAGGAGGTGATTTTCAGTGGCCTATGGGCAAGGCCCTAGGCAAAAATCAAGCAAGACAATTTTTGTTTCTGGTGTCCTCTCTTTTTGGATATCATCGCTATGGTGCCTGCCTTGTCTCCTAGAGTCTTAGCTGCCCTTCAATATCCACACTCCTTTGCCTCCCCTCTGGTGGTCTGCCCTCCTAGGGAGTACCTGGAGAACAAAAATCACCTTCTTAAAAATCTTTTCTTTCCAGTCAAAATGACCTTAGTGTCAGTGTAAGTGACTCAGAGCCAGAAAAAGCATTCACATATCCTACTTGGTTGGAAAATTATGTGCCCTCTACGTTATGCCTGATGCTTTCATTTTTTGTTGTAAACAACTTGACTTGTCATAAAATGAATATCTACTTGTCATGGAGATCAGGATTATCTGGTGCAAAAATGTGAATTTAAGGAAAATAAAGTTGTAATATTACCTTATCATTCCTCAGTTCTGCATTTTTAGCATCTCCTTTAGCACCTACATTTTGTCTGAGCTTATTTGACTTTAGAAGAAAGCAATCTTCACCTAGTCAAATTAAAGTGGTCCAAACTGAACTGTTAATGAGATTGGGGGTTAGGGGGTTGAATGAGAAAGTTACGGCCAAACATTGGAAATGAATTCCAGAGAATCTGTCTCTCTGCATCAGAGAAAAGAAAGTATTTAGTCAAAGTGCAGTTCTGTGCTATTAATACCGACTATCTTTTATTTGTAATGGACAACTAGACAATGGCGGACAGTCCTTGACACAATTAGAGGTAATCTATGCCTGATTTCAGCTTTTAGAGCTTTTATATTTAATAAAATATAAAAGCTTCCAATTTAATCAAGAGACTTAAAAGGTTACTTCTGGCCATGTGTGCCTGAAGGGCAGGTACTGTGTAGTGACCTGGAGTCTTTTCTGAAGGCTGAGGTGTTAGAAGAATTGTTGAATGAAGAGTTGTTGAACCAGAATTGAATGCACATACATAAGGAGTGGTATTTCTCTCTATTGGATATTTTGCTCTTTTCTTTCCTTCATGCCTGAGAGAACTGCTATGAGGTGCTGACTTGGGGTGAGGCAAGAAGCTAAATTCTCCGGTAGGCCACCATGTGTACATGAGTGCATGGTATCGCTGTTGCTTTGAGTTCGTTTTTATCCTGATCATAGGTGAAAGAGTACCTGGAGACAGAATCAACAAAGTTATGGTTTTGTGAACTTCTAAAGGTTTTAAAAATCATTGGAGCATCTTTCTAGCAACAAGAGTCAGTACAAAGTCTACCAATGGCTGTAGCCTGGGCTGTAAGTAGAGGAAATTGATCCTTATGTATGCGTGTTCAGTTTTGGCTTGGTAACCACTGAATCATCAATCCTTCCAGCTCCTCAGTCAAGACTTTTTATCACAATAGTAACAGTCCCCCATTCCCACCATACCTCACAGTAACTTACGGTTATAAATAACTTCATTAGTTCTCCGCACTTGAATGAATTGGAAATAGGCACAGAATATTTTCTAGAGGCTGAAACCAAGTGGGAATATCTTTACCTGCACTCCATATTTCAACTCTGTGACTGGGATACTGTCCCTTTTCATCTCTCCCTTCTGGCTCTCCTGACTTCTTTCAAGTACCAGCTACAACCTCATCTTGAACAGAAAGCCTTCCCTATATCTTTCTAATACCTTCCATCTATTATTCTTTCAAATTTAGTCTATGTAGATTGCTTGCCCATAGTTATTTGCATGTTCTTTTCCTTATTAGCTTGCAAGCTCTTTGAGAGCACAGATTGTCTTATATCTTTATTTGTAATCCTAGCACTTAGCACAATGCCTAGTATATTGTAGCTTAATAAATCTTTATTGACTGGCTAACTTACTTCAGAGACTGGCCTGTATGGATGCATTCTGTGTAACTCTAGACACTCATCCACTAGGAGACAAAGTTTCAAGCCAATATGACTTGTTTTGTGTGATTCTGATTCTGACGCTAGGCCCTGGGCTGCTCCAGAGAACTTCAAAGAGTAGACTTCAATTCTTCAAACATCTTGAAGATTTAGCTTAGAGCCAACTGTCAAATCCTCTGATGCTACACTCAGCTCCTCACTCCCAGGAAATGATACACAGTGGTTACGAATGAAGATAAATCCAGACTTGATTTTGAGGGTATATGTCCATTAATAGAATGTCATGTTAACCCAAATGAACTCCTAATAGGACAAACCATAGCACAAGTTGCTGCTCTTTCTTCATTCTCAAAGAGGACCAATGACATCGTGGGGGTGATGTCTTGACTTGCAAATACATTGGATTTGAGTAAGACAGAGCTGTGCAGTCATCAGCTTCTCTCTCCTCCTCCAGGGTCATCACAGTCCAGTGGCAAGACAAAATTCAAGATGACTGGTGATGGCCCAAGATGCAGTAGGTGACCTTGGCCTTTATTTTGCTCATGCCTCATGGTTGCCAATTTTACTCTCTTTTTACTATCAGTTAAGGAGTTATACAAATTGACATTTTGGCACTGAGAGCCGCAGTGGAACAGTTCTAACTGTATATAATCTTGAGCTTGTAAAGGCATATGAGATGGCCACCTAATATATACATACAGGCATATGTGTGTATGTAATGGTTTATATCAGGATGACTATTCAACATGTGTGCGTATGTATCAGTATATGTATGTATATGTGTATTTATCTCTCTCTCCTTCTCTCCCCACACATTAATGTATGCATGCATCAGGGTGGTCTCTGCCCAAACCAGACACACACACACACATTTATTTCTATATTTATAAATAGAGATATACTTAAATAAATATACATATAAATAAGCAAATGAATACATGCACATATATTTCTGTATACATACTTACACAGACATGCTTGTGTTTCCTTTCTGGTTGAAAATACAAGACAAAGCTAAAAGATCTTTCTGCCTAAGAAAGTAAATAATTGGTGCTCTGTTGAACATGAAGGGAACCCTACTACAATTTCCTTTATATGAATCTGAAAAGCATGATGAGATAAGATGTTAAAATGCTAGCAGACCTTTGAAAGAAAATCACTTTGTAAATCTAAGATACTATTAACATTTTCCCAGTCAGATTCTCCTAGTCTTTAAGTACAGTGCTCCATAGAGAACTTAAATTTTCTTGGACTAGTTACTGAATTTTTGTACTGAAAATTTTCATTTTGTAAACACTGAATCTTTCATTTCCATTAGGTAAGTTCCAAAATATATTTTGGCGTATCTGCATGCTTTCAGATGACAGTAAATAAGAGACAATTATTCAATGAAATCTATCCTTTTTTATGGTTCTGTCCCTTACTAGCCTCTCAAGGAACTTGTCACTAACTCACTTTTTCCTGTTTTACTTCCAGGTTTTCCTAGAGGCGGTGGCCAAATGCAACCCCATATTAATCTAAAATTGAAAGACTCTCAGATTCTAAGGGAAATGTTGAAAGACATTGGAGAGGAGGTTAATTTTAAGAGTGGATATATCTGTCATGTCACTATATTTAATGAGAGTCAAAGGGTACAAGAAGCAGGAAGACAAAGGTATTTTTCCTAGACTTTTGCTATACCACCATCATAATATTTGCATGTAGATTTAAAGGAAAGAAAACTGGATTTGAGTCCAGTTTTCCAGGTTTTATTCTTAGACTCTGTGGGGCCTTGGGTAAGTCATTTAACTGATCTATGTCAAATGAAGGCATTCCATATGACAATTTACAAGGCTTTGGTGTTAGTGTGCCTATAACCAGAAAGGACCTATAGAGATCAACTAGTTCAATCTCATGAATGAAGCCATGAGGTCTTGCTCCAGTTCTACTAATGAAATCTCCAATATCATTTTCTTTTGGAAAATATTATAGTAATTTGAAAAGTGTGACAAATTTGAACAGTATGGTGACTCACACTTTATTAAAAAAATTAAAAAGCCTTAATAACCACAAGAACTCACAATGTTCAAAAGAACTTTTATGTAGTTATGGTAGTAATATTAAATTCTTACCAAATGAATTTAAAAACGAAGAGTTTTTGCTACAAAGGATATTTTCAAGATGATCTGGCCACATCATATGCATATTTAAGCAGTTTTTTTTGGTGTTGTTTGTTCCTTTTTTTCTTTTAAAGGTTTCTTTTTTATTTTTTTTTATTTTTATTTTTTTATAAACTCAATCCTTCCGACATGTCCAGTCTCCTGTCTTATGATTTTTGTCTATGGACTTTTTTTCCATTGGTGTTTCCTTTCTTGCTGATCTTTACATAAGACACTACATCTCCTGACACTAGGCATGTTTACTGATTGTTCCCTTCTTCCTTGAGACTCTGCCTCCTAAGCACTTTCTCCTGGTTCCCCTGGCTTCTTTCAAATCTTAACTAAAATCTTACCTTCTGCAAGAAGTCTTTTCCAGTCATCTGAACCTTAATGCCTTCTCTAAAATTATGTAATGTAAAATTTGTTCTCTCTTTATCCCTTTCTCTGTCTCTGTTCATCTCTTTCTCTGTTTATGTTTCTATCTTTGTGTGTGTGTGTGTATATATACACACATATAGGTATATACAATTTAATTTTTTTCAATTATATATAAAAAGCTTTTTACATTTTCTTTTTAAAAAATTGAGTTCCTTTTTGTTTTTTGGTGGGACAGTCTATTTTATTTTTTTAAAATTACTTGGAAAAATATTTTTAAATTTTTAAAAATAAATTTTGAGTTCCAAATTATCTGCCTACCTCCTTCCTTGCTCCTATATTAATAAAGCAAACACTTTGATATAAGTTACACATGTGCTGCCTTGCCAAAAATATCCATATTAGTCATGTTGCAAAAGAAAACACAGATAAAAAATTCAAAAAATAAAATTATAAAAGTATTCTTTAATCTACATTTAGACTCTATAAATTCTTTCTGTGGAAGTGGACAGAATTTTTATTCTAAGTCTTTTGGAATTGACTTATATCATTGCATTGCTGAGAAGAGCTAAAGTCATTCACAACTGATCATGGTACAATTTTACTCTTACTCTGTACAATATTCTCTTAGTTCTGCCCACTTCACTTTGCATCAAGTGCAAAGTCTTTCCAGATTTTTCTGAAAACATCCTAGTCTTCATTTATTATAGTGTTTCACTATAACCGTATACCACATGTTCAATGATTCCCCAATTGATGGCCATCCCCTTAATTTCCAACATTTTGTGATCACAGAAAGACCTGGTATAAAATATTTTTGCATATATAGGCCTTCCCCCCCCCCTTTTTTTTAAATCTTCCCTTTTCATAGATTGGACATGTGAACTGTTTCATGCTTCCTCAATTTACTTATGGTATCATCTTTTTTGGGTCTAAATTGTGAAAAGAGAATTAATAGCTTGGGAAAAGAAGTACAAAAAATAATGAAGAAAATAATGCTTTGAAAATGAGATTGGTCAAATGGTAAAATACTTTAAAGAGAAGAACTTAAAAAACAGAATTGATCAAATGGAAAAAAAGATAAAAAAAATCTCACTAAAGAGAATAAATATTTAAAAATTAGAATTTGCAAAAGAAAGGTAATGACTCTATGAGATATTAAGAAACAATAAAACAAAGTCAGAACAAAAAATGAAAAAAATAGGAAACATCCAATCAGAAAAAAAATTTACAGATTGAGAATAGATAATTTAAATAATTACTGGACTACCAGAATGGCATGATCAAAGGAAAAGCTTGGACATTGTACTTCAATAAATTGTCAAGGACAACTGTTGCAACATCATAGAGACAGAGAGTAAAATTGAAATGAAAGATCCATTGATCACTTCTTAAAAAAAGATTACAAAATAAAAACTTCCAGGGATATTATAGTCAAATTTCAGAACTCCCAAGTCAAAGAGAAAGCAATTAAAGCAGTCAGAAAGAAGTCATTCAAATAAAGTGGAGCCAGAGTCAGTATTACACAAGATCTAGAAGCTACTACATTAAAAGCATCAAAGATTTTGAAAATGATGTTCCAGAATGGACAAGAGCTGAAATCACAAGCAAGAATAACTTACCCAGCATAAGTGAGTATTATACCTCAAGGGAAAAATGGATATTTAATGAAACGAAGGACTTTCAAGTGTTTCTAATGAAGGAACAACAATAAAAATCAGAACTGAATAGAAAATATGATTTTTAAATATAAGAATCTAGAAAATCATAAAAAGGTAAACATAAAAAGAAATCATAAAGGACTCAGCAAGGGTGAATGATATGCCATTCTATATGGGAAGATGACATGTGTCTTTTAAGAACTTTATCATTATTTAATCAGTTAGAAGGATTCTACATAGAAAGAAGGTGTGAGGGTGAGTCTATCAGAGGTTTTTCAAATATAATCAGGTGTAATGGAAAGATGATGATAGTCTCCCCTGTTATTTAATAATAATAATAACTAGCGTTTGTGCAGTATTTTAAGTCTTGCAAAATAATTTATAAATATTTTTCTCATTCTATACACACATGCTATAATTATTCTCCCTTTATTGATAAGAAAACTGGTAGAGAAATATCACTTTCCAAGTGCTTTCTATTGTGCTACTTTGATTCCTTCTGATAAAGTTCTAGAAATTTAGCTACAGCTATAAGAAAAGTAAAAGAAATTTATGGAATAAGCATAGACATAAAGAAACAAAATTATGGTTTACAGATGACATGAAGACTTACTTAGAGAACCTCAGGAAGTTAATTAAAAATAACTAAAACAATGAATAACTTCAATAAAGTATCAACATATAAATTAAACGCACATAAACATTGGCTTTTCTCTATATTGTCAAAAATGCCTTTCAAAATCATGAAAATAATGAGGAGTCTATCAAGACACAATTAACAACTAAAAGAGTACAGCTATGAAACACCTTTATAGAAAGAAAGAAAAAAAATTCTAAATAGTTGGAGAAAGAAGTTATTAATAGGTGGGCTATGCTCAAACAATAAAAAGAGCAATGCTAACTAAATTAATTTATGGATTCATTACAGAACAAACAACCGAAGAGTTGTTTTCTAGTATTTAAAAAAAAGATACTAAAATTCATCTGGAGAAACAAAAGGTCAATAATCTGAAGGGAAATCACCAAAAAATATAGTGAAATGAAATTGTACCAAACAGAATCCAATCTCAAAATATAGTTTTAAGCTATAATCATCAAAACTATTAAAACTGATTAAAAATATAAAAGATGATTAGTGAAAGAGATTAGGTATACAAACCCAAGAAGCAATCAAGTATAATAGCTTTATGTTGGGTAAACATAATTGATCGTGTCTTGAGAATTAAAAATTCACAAACACGGGAAAGCTGAAATAGTATGCACATCCTTTCCTGATCTGAATGCAATAAAAACTATATTAAATAAGCTCAGCATTGAAGATAATGATGTCAATGGGAAAAGATATCAAAATTGAGTGATACAGTCATTACAGTATTAAGGGAAAATTTTACATTTTTAAAAAAATATTTTTTTAAATAATTATTTTATTTATTTTCGGTGTTCTCTAATCACCTCCAAATATCTTAGATATTTTTCCCTCTCTCCCCTTCTTTTCCTCCTCCCTCCCCTCCCACCCTGAGATGGTTTACAATCTTATATAGGTTCTACACATACATTCCTATTAAATACAATTTCATCATAGTCATGTTGAATAAAAGAGTTAAAATGAATGGGAGAAACCATAAAACAAAACAAAAAAAACATAGCACAAAAAAAAATGGTCTGCTTCAATCTGCAATCTGAATCCATAGTTCTTTCTCTGGATGTGGAAAGTGTTTTGCCTCAAAAGTCCACGGAAAATTTTTAAGTCCTTGCATTAATATGAAGTATGAAGTCTACCAGAAAAATTCCTCACACAATCTGGTTGTTGCTATGTACAAAGTTCTCCTGGTTCTGCTCCTTTCACTCAGCATCAGTTCATATAAGTCTTTCCAGGTTGCTCTGAAGTCTTCTTGTTCATCATTTCTTATAGCACAATATTCCATTACATTCATATACCACAACTTGTTCAGTCATTCTGCAATTGATGGAAATCCCTTTGATTTCCAGGTTTTGGCCATCACAAAGAGAGCTGTAATCAATATTTTTGAACATGTGGAATGCGTTCCCACTTCTATGATCTCTTTGGGATACAGTCCCAGAAAAGATATTTCTGAGTCAAAGGGTATGGACATTTTTGTAGACCTTTGGGTATAGTTCCAAGTTGCTCTCCAGAATGTTCGGATCAGCTCACAACTCCACCAACAATGAATTAGTGTTGCAACTCTCCCACATCTTCTCCAACATTTATTGTGTTCTTGTTTTGTCATGTTAGTAATATGATAGGTGTGATATGGCACCTCAGAGTTATTTTGATTTGTATCTCTCGAATCAATAGAGATTTAGAGCATTTTTTCATATGACTATAGATAGCTTTAATTTCCTCTTCTGAAAACTACCCGTTCATATCCTTTGGCCATGGCTTCTATTCTTTACATATGACTCAGTTGTCTATATATTTTAGAAATGAGACCTTTATCACAGACACTAGTTGCAAAAATTCTTTCCCAGTTTTCTGCTTCTCTACTAATCTTGGTTGCCTAGGGTTTATTTGTGCAAAAGTTTTTCAATTTCATGTAATCAAAATTATCCATTTTGCACTTCATACTTTTTTCTATCTCTTGTTTAGTCAAAAATTTCTCCATTCTCCATAAATCTGACAAGTGCACTATTCCTTGCTCCACTAATTTGTTTATAGTATCAATCTTTATACCTAGATCATGTACCCATTTGGACTTTATTCTTGTGTACGGTGTCAGGCATTGGTCTATGCCCAGTTTCTACCACACTCTTATCCAGTTTTCCCAGCAGTTTTTGTCAAACAGTGAGTTTTTATCCCAAAATCTGGGGTCCTTGGGTTTATCAAACAGTAGATTTTATATTCATTAACTACTATGCCTTCAATACCTAACATATTCCACTGGTCTATCCCTGTGTTTTTTAGCCACTATCAAGTGGTTTTGATAATTGCTGCTTCACAATACAATTTGAGATTTGGTAGGTCTAGACCACTTTCCCATTTTTTTCATTAGTTCCCTTGATATTTCAGATCTTTTGTTCTTCCAGATGAATTTTGATATTATTTTTTCTAGCTCCAGAAATAATTATCTGATAGTTTGAACAGTATGACACAGAATAAGTTAATTAATTAAAGTAGAATTGTCATTTTTATTATATTAGCTCAGGCCCACCAATGAGCAACTGATGTTTTTCCACTTACTTAGATCTGACTTCATTTGTGCAAAAAGTATTTTGTAATTGTGTTCTTATAGTCCCTGGGTTTGTTTTGTCGGGTAGGACTCCCAAATATTTTATAGTGTTTACCTTATCTTTAAGTAGGATTTCTCTTTTCATCACTTGCTGTTGGATTTTATTAGTAATACATAGAAATGCAGATGATTTATGTGGGTTTGTTTTGTAACCTGCATCTTCTCCAAAGTTGTTTATTATTTCAAGTAGTATTTACTTGATTCTCTGGGATTTTCTAAGTACATCATCGTATCATCTGCAAAGAGTGACAACTTAGTATCTTCTTTGCGTACTCTCCTTCAATTTCTTTTTCTTCTCTTACTGCTACAGCTAACATTTTTAGTACCATATTGAATAATAGTGGTGATAATGGACATCCTTTTTTCACCTCTGATCTTATTGGAAATGCATTTAGCTTACCCCCATTGCATATAATGCTTGCAGAAGGTTTTAGGTAGACACTGCTTATTATTTTATGGAAAGTTCCATTTATTCCTGTTCTCTCCAGTGTTTTCAATAGGAATGGGTATTGTAATTTGTCAAAAGCTTTCTCTGCATTTATTGAGATAATCATGTGATTTCTGTTACTTTTGTTGTTCTGTTACTTATGTTGATCATATCATATTTGATATGATCAATAATATTAATGGTTTTCCTAATATTGAACCAGCTCTGCATTCCTGGTATAAATTCTACCTGATCGTAATGTATTATTCTCATGATAAGTTGCTGTATCTTTTTGCTAATACCTTATTTAAAATTTGTATATCTACATTCATTGGATAAATTGGTTTATAAGTTTCTTTCTCTGTTTTGACTCTTTCTGGTTTAGGTATCAGAACCATATTTATATCATAAAAGGAATTTGGGAGGACTTGGTCTTCCCCAATTAGTCTATATAGTATTGGAATTAATTGTTCTTTAAATGTTTGATAGAATTCACTTGTAAATCCATCTGGCCCTGGAGATTTTTTCCCTAGGGAGTTCATTGGTGGCTTTTTCAATTTCTTTTTTTGAGATGAGTTAATCTGGGCAATTTATATTTTTTTAAAATAATCATCCATCACATTTAGAGTGTTGAATTTATGGGCATGCATTTGGGTAATTTCTAATTATTACTTTAATTTCCTCCTCCTTGTAGGTTAGTTCACCCTTTTCATTTCTGATCTTTGTATTATGATTTTCTTCTTTTTTTAAAATTGACCAAAGGTTTATCAATTTTATTGGTTTTCTCATAAAACCATCCCTTAGTTTTATTTATTAGTTCAATAGTTTTCTTAATTTCAATTTTATTAATCTCTCCTTTGATTTTTTCAGTATTTCTAATTTGGTATTTACATGAGGATTTTCAATTTGTTCTTTTTCTAGCTTTTTCAGTTGCATGCCCAAATCATTGATCTCCTCTTTCTCTATTTTATTCATGTAGGCATTCAAAGATATGAAACTTCCCCTAAGAACTGCTTTTGCAGTATCCCATAAGATTTGTTTTGTTGTCTCATTATTGTCATTCTCTTGAATGAAGTTATTGATTGTTTCTGTGATTTGTTGTTTAACCCACTCATCCTTTGGAATTGGATTGTTTAGTTTCCAATTAATTTTTGGTCTATCTTTCCATGGCCTTTTATTACATATAATTTTTATTGCATTATTATCTGACAAGAATGCATTCACTATCTCTGCCTTTCTGCACTGGATTGTGAGGTTTTTATGCCCTAGTACATGGTCAATTTTTGTATATTTACCATGTACTGCTGCAAAAAAGATATATTCCTTTCCATCCCCATTCAGTTTTCTCCAGGGATCTATTGTATGTGCCTCATCCAGAGTTTTATTCACCTCCTTAACTTCTTGAAAATTTTACATGTTTAAGCAATTTTATAAAAAAGAAAGAAAAGAAAAACTTGATATGGATTGGGTATACAACTAAAATGCTAGAAAGTCAAGATATTTAAAATACTTTTTAAACACCAAAATAGAAATCTTTAAAATTCGAGATTATCATAATTAAACATAACAATAAGAATAAGATCACCGAGTTAATAAATCAAATTAGGAGCACACATATATGCACATACACACATATGTTTATACTATGAGCTGATATGATTAAAAAGGAAAATCAAGTTGCCAGTTTCAAAAATTTATCAAAAGTAGAATTCACAACCAATGAAAAAGAAAAAAAGTATGTTATTAGAAATGCTTTGGCCCAATGATATTCCAATATAGATGACAACTTGAAACTATTTCCAAAAGATATAAAATACCCACATTATCACAAGAAATAATTTAAACAATCAGATTTCAGAAGAAGAAATTGAACAAGTCATAAATGAATTTCCACAGGACAAGAAAACTTCAGCACAAGTGAATTTTTTCAAGCATTCAATATTACATGAACTATTTGCAAAGATAAGCAAAAGAATGGAGCCTAACAAATGCTTTCTATGACAGTGTAATTCAATTATGGTCTTGATATCTAAAACAGAAAGCTAGAACAGTAAAAGAAAACTAAACACCAATAATTCTATTAATGCAAATATTTTAAATAAAATATAAGTTGAGACCAAACAATATCACAAAGATTATGCATTTTGACCACATTGGATTGATACAAGGAATACAGAGTTTTTTTTCAGTTAGGAAAACTATAGATTTAGCTAACCATAGTAACAATAACAAAAATTCACGATTCTATTAAATGCAGGTAAACCTTTGACAAAGCACCACATCCATTTCTGTTAATAAGTACTGGAAAACACCAAAGTTTGCTTTCCTTAAAATGATAAATAACACATATTTAAATCTAAGAGTTTCCAATATATATATCTCAGAGAAATGAGAATACTTTCCAATAAAATCAGTATAAATAAGAATTTTTTTTTATCACTGGTTCTATTTGCAGTAACTAACAGTGTAATGACAAAACCAAATCACTAGTAGAGAAGTACAAATTAAAGCAATTCTGAGATTTCACAACTTTGAAAGCTCTAAGAATTCTGGTCCAAATATTGATTGTTCATTATTCTGGTGGGCCTAAGATGAAGCATCATCCCTATTTCCTCCCAGAGAGAGGCTTGACTTTACATGTTAATATGATAAGTATATATTATATTCAGTGAATGAGAATTTTTTTTTTTGCTTCACTATGCATGACTGTTAAAAAAAAGATTTGTTTTTCTTTTCTCTTTTTTCTCCCAATGGGGCAGGGTGTGGGGGGGAGAGGAAATAGATTTCTGCTTATGAAAAAAATAGTAATGAAGAGGTAAGCCAGTTGTGTTACACATGCAGAGTACTGCATGACCTCACTATATTATTTACTTAATTATTTTGCTTATTATGAGACCTTTCGCAGAGTAGGGATAATTTGTATAAAAATATAATGTAAAAACAAAATGCATATATATATAGTGTGTATGTATACGTATATAAGTATGTCTATTTATGTATATATACAATATAGAATATGCTCATATACACTATATATACATACATATGTATGCATGCACATGCATGTGCATATACATATATATATATCACTTAATGAAGTAAACAATCATTGAACAAAATGTTTTTGAAAATCTGACACAGAGTCTGGCAGAAAGTAGATTTAGATCAAAAACTCATCTCAAATAACACAATAAACTCCAAATAGATACAGGATCTAGATATATAAAAGTTCGTATCACAAATATGTTAGAGGAAAAATGAAAGAGTTCTTGAGCAAACAAGGAATAGAGAACAACATATTGTAGGTAAAAATGAATGGTTTTGATTCACTAAAATGGAAAATTTTCTGCAAAAACAATATTCATACAATTAAAATTGGAAGCAAACTAATTAATTTTGGGAAAATTCTGCTGCTAATTTCTCTCATAGCAGTTTGATATCAAAGATGTATTAGGAAATAATACAGATCTTTGTTCCCCACTAGAAAAATGGTTGAAGGATATGAATAGGCAGTTTAGAAATGAAGAAATACAAGTTGCCAATAATAATACCAATAAAAAAATAAGAAAAATTAATACAATTCTGAGATTTCATTATATACATGTTGAATTTGCAAAAATGATAAAACAAGTAACTGACATTTTAAAGAGGAGATGTGGGAAGATGGTGTACCATTGATGGAACTCCGAAGTCGTACAACCATACTGGACTGCACTTGTGAACTATGATAAAAGAACACATCATCCTGATATTAGGTTCATACCCTGAAAAAGATAAAGAGAGAAAGAACTCCTGTAAACAAAAATACAACAGCACATTTTTCTTCTAGTCCAGAACTGGAATTTAAATGGGTGTGTTTCATTTGGTGAATGGTTGAAGATACGGATAGTCTAGGAATATAATGGCATAGGATTTCCAATATTAAGAAGGATAAATTTAGAGAAAAATTGGGACACTTTTATGACTTGAGTCTTAGAATAACAACAGTGAAAGACTTAAAGGTGCTGATCATTTTAATGGCCAATCATAGCTATAGAACACATCTTTTCTGCTGCATAGCAGAGAGGCGATAAACTACAAACGAAGAATGAATTATAAATTTTCGGATGTAGCCAATGTGTGATTTTACTTTCTGGGTGCATAATTGATTTGTTGAAAGAGAGAACTTTTACAGTTCTTTTTTTAATGTGGGCAAATTTCAGAAGGGCCATTGGAAAGTAGTGATAGGTGATTCTAAAATAGGAAGAAGAGAAAGAGAAAAATGTTGAATCATCAAAAAGTAAGAGAGTTTGACAAAGCAAATATATATACAAAACACACAAATGGGGGGATATTTTAATATTATGTTAAATTTATTTTTAAAAACTATACATAGTGAAAAATTGTACATAATTTTATGAACAATCCTCTTTTTCTGATTTGAAGTATTCATATTTTTATGCTTATTAAATTTATTTCAGAATTATATACACATATCCATGCACATGTATATAATCATGTGAAATGTATGGAAATCCCAAATAGGGTCATGAAGAGTCAGGGCATGACTGAAAATCAACTATTAGCCAGTTAGAAAATCAAAGTCCAGAATTTGCCCATATCTTCAGATCCTAAAGGGAAACTGATAATTGCATTAACTCTGTAGTTAAGGTATCGACTTTGCTAGGGAAGAATAAAAAAAAAACGCTACAAATTTAGTTTTGTGAGGTTTGTACTTTGCATTTAGGCAATGTGGTGACCATAAAGAAATTACACTGTATTTGCATTTCAGAAGTCTTTTTCCCACGATTTATACATTTTATGTTTCACACCACGGGGCCAAATTTGGAAAGCACTTGCATATAGAAATATGACTGAAACATCTTTATAAAGCATAAAAAGTACGATCATTTGCTAATTATTCTCTGTTGGAGACATCATTTGGTCCTGAGAGTTGATTTTAGCTTTGACTTTTTCAGTTTCATTATGCTTTCTCCTGCTTGTAACTTGGAGAAAGCTGATACTAGGATTATAGTTCACTTTTGGGTTCTGGATGTTGGTTTTACTCATGGACTCCAAAGGAATAAGTTAATGCTACCATTCGTGGAAAATAGAAAGTATGAGTCTCTTCCCTTCTTTGTGTGGTTTATACATTATAGATGGGGTGAAGTGGAGAGGGAAGTAATTACTTTCCCTTTCTTATGGAAAGAAACTTTGTGTAGTCAGGAAAAAAAAGAAGAGTTAGAGTCAAGACACACAAATTATTTAAAGATGAACAAATTGCCAGACTTTTGTTCCTCAGTTTCACTCTCTCTCTGTCAAATTATTTGCACTATCACCCTCATAAGGTTACAGTGAAGAAAGCACATATAAGTCTGTACCTCGAAGTTATTAAAGGCAAGAATAACCTAGTGAACTTGTAGGAAAGGAAAAAATTGTATTTAGTGTAACACCAGCTGAGACATTGGAAATGCACAGTTACATCTTCTTAAATTAAAACTGGCCTAAACTTGTAACTTCCTTCCATATAGTAGTCAGTCAGTAAACATTTACCAAATTCCTGCTTTTTGTGTCAGGCACTATTATAAATACTTGAGATACAAAAAGGGAAAAAGACAGTCTCTGCTCTCACGAAGCTCACAGTGTAAAGGGGGAGACATGCAAACAAATATATACCAAGTCTCCATGTAGGATAAATCTGCTATTGTTCAATCATTTCCATCATGTCCAACTCTTTGAGCCCCTTTTGGGGATTTCTTGGTAAGGAGAGTGGAGTGGTTTGTCATTTCCTTCTCCAGCTCATTTTACAGATGAAGAAACCGAGATAAATAGAATTAAGTAACTTGCCCAGAGTCACACAGCTAGTAAGTATCTGAGGACAGGTTTGAACTCAGGAAGATGAGATTTCCTGACTTCAGTCGTGGTGCTTTGTACACTATACTGTCTAGAAACCCATACAGGATGAGGAGGAAATAATTAGGAGGGGGAAGATACTAGAATTGAGAGGCTGTGAAAGGCATCCTGTAGAAGATAGGATTTTAGTTGGGATAAAAGGCAGATGTGAGTAGGAAAAGCACTTCAAACACGAGAGGCAGCTAGAAAAAATGGTCAGTCTAGAGATGAAGTGTCTAGTTTGTGGAACAACCAGGAAGTCAGTGCCATTGGATGGAAGAATGTGTGACAGGGAGCAAGTACAAGAAGACTGGAAAGGTAGGAAGGGGGCAGAGCATGGAGAACTGTGAGTGATGTTTGTACTCCAAAATCCTGGATAATGATGAAATTACCCTTTCTCATTTTTGTTTCATAGATACTTCACTGTTGACTTAAGAGACTTACTTTTTCTTTATGGCAACAAACTAGATTTTAAAAATTAAGTATCATTAATCAAAGGAGAAAAATTCTTTGAGAAGCAAAATTGTCAGAGAATCAGTATTATATTAAAAAAAGAAATAGATAACTATATGCCAACTCAAAAACTAATATTCTTTCCAAATCATCATCAGTAACAAGTCTACATATACATACTGTATCATCTTTGATTTTAGGGAGCTTATTTTTTCAAGGGCTCATTAATCTTTATCCCCCCCACCCACTTTCTTTGTCTTTCTCATTTAAAATTAGACTCTTTTTCAGGTGTTGTTGATTAAAGCAGAATTTTTTGAATGACATTTCACTTGGCATCAGAAAACATTCTTAATTTCTCCCCATCCTGTGCTGAGCATCTGAGTGGCACAGTGGAAAGAGAACTAGCCCTGGAGTCAGGAGGACCTGAGTTCAAATCTGACCTCAGATACTTACTAATTACGTGATCCTGAGTGAGCCACTTAACCCTGTTTGCCCCAGTTTTCTCATCTGTTAAATGGGCTGGAGAAGCAAATGGCAAACCACTTCAATATCTTACCCCAAATAAGATCACAAAGAGTGGCACAACTGCTGAACAACTTGTGCTACTGAGATCATTGAAAATATGTTGAGAGAGAAAATTAGGATGGTCCTTATGTAACTGCAGTGTAGTGTAGTGGATAGTGTCTGGGCTTGGAGTTGGGAAGACCTGTTGGTCAAGTCATTTAATCTCTGTGTCTCATCAAAAAACGACTAGGACAGATTTCATACTGAGAAAATCAGAGATTCTTTTAGAGGTCACTTAAATATTCTGAAAAACAGCCTGCAGAAATATAGACTCATTTTGACTCACTTTGTAGACTGAGGCTAATCAGAATTCTTAAACATTCAAGGGAAACATAGCATAACAATTTAAGTCCTGGAATGAAAAAAATTATAGAGGATGATTGCAACACTTTCTCTGTGACATATTCATTAAGTCCATTCATTTCTCTCTTTGACCTGAGACTAATACAATTTCACACAGAATCTCAACCCTACTGTCAATGTACAGTTGTCAAAGGGGAAATGGTGCCAATGGAAACAAATGCACTATAATGGTCTCTCTGAGAGTTTGAATCACAGAAAATATTGGAAAGTACTAGTGTAGTGGTGTTTTTTTTAATGCTGGAGAAAAACAAATTCAGTAGAAAGTACCTATTCACAGAGGTTAGACCCCATAGGATTGTATCATAGCCCAAAACTGCCAATACCATTTATTTTGTGGGATAAACATCTGTGCTTTGCAATATAATTGGGGGTACAAGTGCAATGTAAGTTCTGTTTAGTTTGCAACTCTGGTTGTTTCTTCCCCCATACTGTTTGTGTTAATTGCCCCTTTGTGGATGGGTTCCACATTCTCGAAGCCTTATAGTGTGGAACTGAATTTGTGCTGTGCTGCTCTCAAACGCACCTGCAAGAGGTTTTAATAGCTTTAAAAGCTGGAGATGCTTCCCTAACTCCCTGTTGCATGACAGCCATGACTACCTGAGGTACCATCACATAAGATAATTTAATAATAGCTATGATGATGCAGGCACCTGAAGTTCCATCTGGAAGTTTACAGTGTGGTTGGACACTTAGAGAGATTTGTATCATCTTGGCTGGTTAATGGAGTTGTGCTAGTGTGTGGACAAGCTGCATGCTCCTACATGGGTATGGTGGGGGAAACCTATAGCGGTAGTTATACCAGTTAATTCATGCAGAATTACAGCTTGGCAAAGGCTTTGACAAATTATGACCTATTTCTTACCACCCCCCGAAATTTCCTCTTAAAGTTTAAATTTGAGTTAGATTAAAACTGCATGAACTGAGAATGGGAGGAGTTGCTTCACTAGCTACAAAACTGAGAAATATATGTGTGTGTGTATATATATATATATATATATATATATACACATACATATATATGTGTGTGTGTGTGTGTGATATATTTGTTGCAACTATAGTATTATAAGAAGAAAAAAGGAAATTTTTGTTGACTGTGCAAAGAATTTCATAGAACCTTGAAGGTTCCCAAACAATTTGTTTCTTGTGTTATTGCCTGAACATTAAACATATGTACTTGAATTTGTGTGTTTATATACATACACAAATATGTACACAAAAAGTGTACATACACACATTCACATACATATCCATATCTATGCTCTATCTTAGTATTTGCCTCTAATATTTGTGAACTATGTGACCTTGGGCAAGTCATTTAACTTCTACAGTCCTCAGTTTCCTCATCTGTTAAATGGGCATAAAGCTAGAACTCATCTATTAGAGTTGTTATGAGGATCAGCTTGGACTATTTTATTTTATTTGAATGAAAGTACATTTGTTGAGCAGTCATTACATGCAAAGTCTCATACATGGGGATACATGTAGAAATACACACAAGTCCCTAATTCCAGGGCACTCATGTTCTAGTGGGAGAAACAACGTATGGGATTTCTGTTATAAGTCAGGGGCAACTAGGTGATGCAGTAGATAGAACTTTGGGTCTGGAGTCAGAAGGATCTGAGTTCAAATGTGATCTTACTTACATACTTACTAACTGTGTGACCCTCAACAAGTCACTTCTATTTGTCTCAGTTTACTTATTTGTAAAATGCAGATAATAATAGCACCTACCTCCCAGGAGGGTTGTGAGAATCAAATGAAATAATGATTTTAAAGTGTGTAGCACAGTACCTGGCACGTAGTAAATGCTGTATAAATGTTAGCTATTGTCATATTATCATTTATATGGAAAAATGCCATGGTACTAAAGGTATCATGACAAAAGGAAAGATAATTTATCATTTTAATAGAATTTTTATTGAAAAAATCATGTAGGTTTCTGATATTGAACTATTTGATAGTGCTAAGGGTTTTGTGGTGCTTTATTTTATAGATTTTCAAAAATTGTGATTTCTGAGAACCCAGGCTGTAGTATCTATAGAAGCAATTTTTGGGTCACATCCCCATAGGCATTGCTTTCTGGGCTGATGGCTGAAGGGCCTGTATTGTTTGTAGGATCATAGGTTGGGGAGAGGGGAGTGATGTAACTGTATGGACACGGGCTTATCTGCTGAAACAGTTGGTCAGCATTTGATGTTTGTGGACCTGATGGCTGGGGAGAACAAAGCTGGAATAAACGAAAGAATGAAAAAACCCATTGATTATGCACTAAAAATGTGTAAAGCACTGAGATAAGTGCTGGAGATACAAACATCAAATTAACACAGTTCTTTCTCTCAAGGAGCTTACTTTCTTATGGGAAAGACTAAATATAGTGTTAATTTCAGCTACAAGTCAGATGAAAAGGATCTATAATTCTTATGATGAAATAGCAAATCAGATGATAATGCTTCTTTGATGACATTTCCCTTGCTCAAATCATATAAATCTCTCACGTTGAAGAACAGTACCAAGGACTTGATGGGTGAGAATTTTCTAGTTCTTTAGGCTCTTATGCCTACCTACTCACCAATGGTAGATGTTCGCTAGGCATTGGTGTTAGGAAGGTGGGCTTTTGCTCCGCAGAAAAAGCAAGACTTGATCTTGATGACATGACCATTCTTAAGGATTTTGAGCTCAAGGACCTGGACTATCCTTAGTGGAGTCTGAGGGGAGGTGGTCATTAAAATGGTGCTGATGATGTGACTACTTCATTGAGGTTTGCTTACCTACCTTTGGATGTCAGTTGATAACAGTATCAAATGTTCATTGAGTTGGAGCTTATTAACTTCCCCATACTGCACACAGGACCTTTGTGGTTGTGTTGGACTCCATGTCCAGGAGGCAAACAGGATTATTTTACACACACACACACACACACATACACACACACACATTGCAAATCTTGAAGCATTATATAAATGTGAGTCATCATCATACTTGTAATTTCCTTCTAATAATCTTTTTGATGGGATTCAGACAATAATGGACCTGGGATAAGTTCTTCTTCTATTCTTTTATATTTAGTTTTCTACAAACTGCTGCTCAGATCTATAAAATGAATGGTTTTTTGTAGTGGAATCCTAGTTTTTGGAGGTAAGCTCCTCCTCAAGTTTGCTGGAACCATCCTTGGCACCTGTTCTTCACCTGGTTTTGGTCTCTTCCTCTAGGTCTCCATATTTTAAAGTCTTTCATTACATGTAACTTAGAGATTATTAATTCTTAGTGTGGCAACTTTTATTTTAAATATTTTTAAGTTTGTTTGGAATTTTACATGCAGGCAATTATGGTCAACAAACTTCCCATGGTGGTAATATTGTTTCCAGTATAGTTTATTGGTTGAATTCTCCAGCACATTTTGAGGTCAGTATTTGTAGTTTGAGGATTTTTCTGTCGTCTCTTTGTCCATGAAAGGTAGCAAGTTTCTTATGTATAATTCTAACTACTATTTCTTCTTATTAGGTATTTGGCACATGTTAAATATTTGTAGCCTACTGTGAGGTATTGCAAAGTTTCTACTTTTTATTTATGTAATTTATGTTGATCACTAAGAATGAGCTCCTCAAGGATAAATATTTCTTTTCTAAATTCCACTGGCAATGGCATGATTCTGAATTATCATGGTAAACCCCTCCATTTTCACAAATAAATCCACATGAGTCTGCTTGCTATTTGACATTTCTTTGTCAGGATATGTTTGCTATATTCATGGAAATGTCACTCATGGAAGACTTTTAGATTTTTCTTCTCAATCTAAGACTCTTCATAGATTCTACCCAGAGGTAAACTAGTTTCAATTATATTCATCTAATTGAATGATAACTAAAATGGGATGTACCTGTGGTCAAACTTTAATATTACTCAGTGATGTCAGCTTATTTTAAAAGTATTACTAAGCTAAATCAGTCATCTTACTACTATTTGATGAAGGATGAATGTTTTTATCATTGCCTTAGGATGATGATTCATTTATTTGTAATAATTTTCAGGACACTTTCTAAATCTATTGTGTTTCATTTTATGGTTCTAAAAATGTACATTAAGAACTATAAAATGAACTGACAACAAAGACATCTTTAATTTGATTAATTTCTATGTTCTTCCCCTTCAATTTGACCTTCCCGATTAAGCTCAAAACCTTCACTCTTTATGATATTTCCTTAGCACATGAATGATTTTATACTCATCAAGCCGAAATGTTATTTTGATATATTTGGGAAAAGACTTCATAAGATGAGAGAGCTGTGTAATTATTGTGGAGTCATCTAGCTTAGTGCTGTCCATCCAAATTCCTTGTTTTTTCTTAGGCTTGCTCATTCTCAGTCTCTGTATCATCTAATATTTTTGACCACTCTCTCCTCCTGAACACACTCTTCCATGTGGGTTTTTATGGCATTGTTTTCTTTTGGTTCTTCTACCTGTCTGAACAAATCTCTATCTCTCTTGTGGTTTCATCGTCTATATTGTGTCCCCTAACTGTGGGTGTACGCAAAGATTCTCTCTTAAGCTCTCTTCTTTATTCTTTTATTCGTAGATTTCTTCAGCTTTCACGGGTTGAATTATGAGCAATATGCAGTTCATGTCCAAATATATATCTAGTTCTAGTCTCTGTTCTGAGATAGAGTTATACTTTCCAACTAGCTACTGAATATTTGAATGTCTTAAAGGCACCTCAATCATAAAGGATGCTCACTATGCGTGTCCTGATCTGAACCCATTTCATTGTCCCCAGATCCACCTTTCTTGCGAAATTCCCTAATTTCAGTTGAGAACATTATCACCATTCTTTCACTCAAGTTCATCTCTTGAACATTATCTCTGAGTCCTCATTGCTATTTACCTCATATGTCTTATTAATTGCCAAATCTTACAATTTCTATCTTTCACAATTGATCCCCTTCTCTCTACTCACACAACCACTATCCTAGTGTAGTTCCAGATCACCTCTCACCCAGACTATTATGATAATCTCCAAATTGGCCTCCCTACCTGAAGCCCTTTCTCTTTCCTATCTATCCCCCACACAGCTGACAAAACTCTTTAATAACTTGGCTCAATATAAGCTTTCAAACAATAATTTCCGCTTTCTTGCACCCAGTGTTCTACCCTGAATGTCCTTGCTATTTCTCACACACAATATTTATCTCCCATCTCCACATCTGGAAAAGTTCCCTAGGTTTAGCATACTTTCTTGCTTAAACTCTACTTGTTAAAACTTAATTCCTTTTTCTACATGAAATCTTTCCTTACAATGCCAACTGTTATTCCACCCCTATTTTAATTTTTATTTATTTTGAATATGATATACATATCCATCCATCCATCCATCCATCCATCCATCCATCCATCCATCCATCCATCCATCCATCCATCTATCTATCTATCTGTCTGTCTTTATATACAAAAAAGGAAGGAAGGACACTGCCATGTTGTTAGAACTCCTGTAGTGAACTTTTGGGAGAACATGGACATGTCCTTGTCCACAATCACATAGGATGAGTTTGTATCAATATAGGTTTTTATCTGAGCTATATAACAGGAAGGAATTGCTGAACTGAAGATATCATATATCCCTTAGGTTATTTTTTATGGAGAAACAGACAGACAGATATATAGAGAAAGAGAGAGACACACAGAGAACAGAGAGACACACAGAGAACAGAGAAAGAGAGACAGAGAAACACACACACACACAGAGAGTGAGAGAGAGAGAGAGAGAGAGAGAGAGAGAGAGAGAGAGAGAGAGAGAGAGAGAGGAGGGAGAGAGAGAGAGAGAGAGAGAGAGAGAGAGAGAGAGAGAGAGAGAGAGAGAGAGGGGAGAGAGAGACAGAGACAGAGACAGAGACAGAGACAGAGAAGTACAGATTGCTTCCCTGATAGGATGCAAGTGCCTTGAGGTCAAGGGCTATTGAATATTTGTCCAAACCCATGATGTCTGCCACTTTTGTACATGTTTGTTGATTAATCGATTCATGTAATTGAAGGATTAATCAGATATTTTAGTTTGACTCCCACTTTAACTTGAAAGGAATAATTGATTTTGTTTAAAATAGATGAAGGCAGACTTAAGGTCAGGCAGGACCATAATGGAGCTAATCTGTCTCCCTGTAAATCGTGACTTTTCATATCAGTTGATCCTGACATTATTTTGTTGTTAACATGTTTAATGTGCACATTAATACCGTAGCCTTGTCCCTGTGCTTATGTCAATTTTGTGGATTTGCATGAATAATTTCTGAAGAAAGTTGTAGGCTTTGCCATGATTAATAGATTATTTAGATGCTATTTTGCTTTGGTGTAGCTTGTTTGATAATTACCAAATCAGTAATAAGTTGCTTTTTACCAGCCAACTGCCACTGACAGAACAGGCAAGCTAGTCCAAGTGAAGCTGTAACACACCTTGAAACAGGAGATGAAGCATCATGTGCCAGACAAATGCAACCATCTCCATGACCTTAACCATCACTTCCAAATAGACCCATCATGGTGTTGATGGCATGTTTTAGAGAACAATTTGCCACTTGGTTCCATTGTGTATTTAGAGTATATGTATAAAGTAGGAGTATACAATTGATATAAATTTATTTATTTAACTTTTTACATTAATTTTCACAAAATTTTGGGTTCCAAATTTTCTCCCCTTTTCTCCCCTCACCCTACCTCAATACAACCAGCATTCTAATTTTCCCTATCACCAATCTGCCCTCTCTTCTATCAGCTCTCCCTTCTCTTGTCCCCGTCTTCTCTTTTGTCCTGTAGGGCCAGATGATTTTCTATTCCCCATTAACTGTATTTGTTATTTCCTAATAGCAAGAACAATACTGAACAGTTGTTCCTAAAACTTTGAGTTCCAAATTCTCCCCATCCCTCCCTCCCCACCAGTTCCCTTTGGGAAGGCAGGCAATTCAATATAGGCCCTATCTGTGTAGTTTTGCAAATGACTTCCATAATAGTCGTGTTGTGTAAGACTAACTGTATTTCCCTCCATCCTATCCTGCCCCCCATTGTTTCTATTCTCTCTTTTGATCCTGTCCCTCCCCAAGTGTTGACTTCAAATTGCTCCCTCCTCCCATTGCCCTCCCTTCCATCATCCCCCTCCTTGCTTATGTCCTTCTCCCCGACTTTCCTGTATTGTAAGATAGGTTTTCATACCAAAATAAGTGTGCATTTTATTCCTTCCTTTAATCGAATGTGATGAGGGTAAACTTCTTGTTTTTTTCTCAGCTCTCCTCTTTTTCCCTCCACTAAAAAGTCTCCTGCTTGCCTCTTGAATGAGATATAATTTACCCCATTCCATTTCACCCTCTTTCCTCCCACTACATTTCTCCCTCACCATTTACCTTAATTTCTTTTAAGATATGATCCCATCCTATTCAATTCACTCTGTGCTCTCTGTCTCTGTATGTGCGTGCATGTGTGTATGTGTGTGTGCGTGCACACATGTAAGTGTGTGTGTATGTGTGTGTGTGTGTGATCCCACCAACTACTCAGATACTGAAAAGTTTTAAGAGTTACAAATATTGTCTTTCCATGTAGGAATGTAAACAGTTCACTTTTGGTAAGTCCCTTATGACTTCTCTTTGCTGTTTACTTCTTCATGCTTCTTCTCATTCTTGTGTTTGAAAGTCAAATTTTCTTTTCAGCTCTGGTCTTTTCGTCAAGAATGCTTGAAAGTCATCTATTTCATTGAAAGACCATATTTCCCCTGAAGTATTATACTCAGTTTTGCTGGGTAGGTGATTCTTGGTTTGAGTCCTAGTTCCTTTGACTTCTGGAACATCCTATTTCATGCCCTTTGAACCCTTAATGTAGAAGCTGCTAGATCTTGAGTTATCCTGATTGTATTTCCACAATACTGGAATTGTTTCTTTCTAGCTGCTTGCAATATATTCTCCTTGACCTGGGAATTCTGGAATTTGGCCACAATGTTCCTAGGAGTTTCTCTTTTTGGATCCCTTTTAGGTGGTGATCGATGGATTCTTTCAATACTTATTTTGCCCTCTGGTTGTAGAATATCAGGGCAGTTTTCCTTGCTAACTTCATGGAAGATGATATCTAGGCTCTTCTTTTGATCATGACTTTCAGGTAGTCCCATAATTTTTAAATTGCCTCTCCTGGATCTATTTTCCAGGTCAGTTTTTTTTCCCATGAGATATTTCACATTCTCTTCCATTTTTTTGTTCTTTTGGTTTTGTTTTGTGATTTCTTGGTTTCTCAGAAAGTCATTAGATTCCATCTGTTCCATACTAATTTTGAGAGAACTATTCTCTTCAGTGAGCTTTTGAACCTCTTTTTCCATTTGGCTAATTCTGCTTTTGAAAGCATTCTTCTCCTCATTGGCTTTTTGAACCTCTTTTGCGACTTGAGTTAGCCTATTTTTCAAGGTGTTATTTTCTTCAGCATTTTTTTGGGTCTCCTTTACCAAGGTATTGACCTGTTTTTCATGCTTTTCTTGCATCTCTCTCATTTCTCTTCCCAGTTTTTCCTCCACCTGTCTAACTTGATTTTCAAAATCCTTTTTGAGCTCTTCCATAAGCCCACTGGACATCCATCTCGGATGTCTGTGATAGAGAGGCCCCAACCTCCACGTCTTTCTCTGATGGTAAGAATTGTTCCTCATCATCAGAATTGAAAGGTGGGAACATCTGTACCCCATCAAAGTAGCTTTCTATAGTCTTATTTTTCTTCCCTTTTCTGGGCATTTTCCCAGCCAGTTACTTGAGTTCTGGGATTCCTGTGCAAATGGGCTTTCCGTGGCAGGTGGGGCTGCTATTCAATGTGAGTTTAAATTCTGGTGCTCAGGTGGGGGCAGGCTCAGTTCCCTCAGGGGCTTTATGCAGAGACCTTCAGTAATGGAGCTGGTAGGGGCAGGGACGTCTCCCAGGCTCAGTTCCCTCAATGGGTTTATGGAGAGACCTTTGTTAATGGCCCTGAACTTCTGTCTGCTGCTCCAGGAGTCCAGGGCAGCTGCTGCCTCTGCCTCCTGAGGGGGCCCGAGTCATGGAGACACCCCGCTCCCCTCTCGGCCAGCCTAGACATCTCTCTCACTGACCTGTAGCGCCTGTGGGTGGAGGGACCTTCACGGCCACCGGAGATTCCGTCCCAGAAGCCTGCTTGGATCTGGTCCTCTGAGCCCATGCAGCCAGGGCAGCACAGTGCTGGACTCCGCTGTTTGGAGTGTGATGGACCCCTGGGGACAGCTCTCCAGGGCTCTCTGGAATGGAAATCTTTTCCACTGTGTTTCTGCGTGCCTTGCAGTGCTCCAGAATTTGTGGGGAGTTCTTTTTGCAGGAAATATATGGGCTGTGGGTTTGGAGCTCGCATACGTGAGTCTTTCTACTCTGCCATCTTGACTCCTCCCCCCTGGAGTATACAGTTGAATCACAACCTTTCTGATAATCAACAAAAGGAGTAGAAATATTATGGCACTTTGAAGAAGCTGGATTAATGATACTAAGTGTCTCTTTTCACTTGGATTTATTCTTTACTCTTGGATTTTTTTTACACCATTTTGACCCATAGCCAATGTACTGATTTCTTGTTTTTCTAGTGATAAAAGCTGTGAATGCATTATAGATAGTAGATAGACATGTGCCTGGCTTATATTGTACAAGTTGTTTGTATTATCATGTAACAGAAGATATGTGATGTCTTCTGTTAAGAAACGTGGAATTAGACTTCTGTCTAAGAGGAAGGTGGCAAAGTCCTTTGTTTGTATTTTATGTGTCATTGTAAATTATTTGAGTCAATTATTGGATATCTTATCCAGTCCTTTCATTTTCTGCCATTTTACAGGAAATCAAACCCCTTGATGCAATTGTTCTCCCATTCTTTATATTAAGAGTAAATGTTTTCTTTTTCTTGATAGATCCAGTTTTCACTTTTCCTGTGTTGATCGTATTTTGTCCATATAGAAGATTAGAAGTTTTCCATAGCCTCCTTTCTCTTGCTTCTGATGTCTTTAACTTTCTTTTTTGTTATTTTGGGCACTTTTTTGACTCCTTGTATCACCTCAGTTTTTTAGCTTTCACTTTTATTGTTGGTTGAGGGCATCAAGAATTTCTGAGATGCAGAGAATTAAAAAAAGTCTTAGTGCAGTTGTAAAATATTAAAGGTTACAAAATAATATTACAAGTTATTAAAACTTAAAACTGCAGTAAGACTTTTGCGACTCACTATATATCTCCCTCCTACCTTACATATTATTGCACCTATTTATTTTTCTTTGCCTTTAATTGAATGATGTCATATACAAGTATTATGCTATTTACTTGTAACCATTTATTTGTTATCAGTTGTTTAGTTATATCCCATACTTTGTGACTCTGTGAACAATACTTTCTATGACATTTTCTTGACAAAGATGCTGGAGTGGTTTACTATGTTCTTCTACAGCATACTATTTATACCAGATAGATTTTAATATTCCAATGCTTTTCTGCAAGTCTTCAATGGATTTGTTAAGTCATTTTTGCCTTTTGCCACATTGGATACCCATTTTTAAGTGTATCTAAGTATTTCTATTTTCCTTGTGGTGGCAATGGTTGCATCTATTGCATAAAGGTCCTGAAATGTTTTTATTGCCTCTCAAATAATCATGCAGATACTAGACTAAAACAAAATAATTATCATGTTTTATTCTAGGTAATCTGCTTGTTGGGTCTGTGACATTATGCTCAAAGGAGACTTTGAAATTCCATTCCAAGCATGCTCATCTCCTTTTCAAAATCATTTCAGGCATCCAAATTGTTTTTGCCATGTGTTTCATTATTTGGTAATACATCTGGAGTTTATGTTAAATGTAGATTTTCTGTGCTTTCAGAGCCTTCAGTTTTTTCCATTTCATATTTCAGTGCTTCCTTATTTGCAGTCTTATTTCATCTAATCTGTGATGAAGAATGGAGTTCTATCACACACACATATACATACACTCGTACATACATATAAACACATATGCATATATGTATACACATATGTAGGTATGTATGTGTTTATATGTATGTGTATGTACATACATATTTATGTATACACACACTCTTCATGATCTGGTAGATTTTATTGTATAACTTGGTAATGCGAATATCATTGGCAAAAAACCGCATGAAACTTTTGCCTATAACTGATGTTTCCACTTCTACTGTGGAGATAATATGGGTACATAATGAAAGCATCAGTTTCTTCAGTCCATTTTATATAAGTTTGTCCAATTCAATGGACAGTATCACTGATACCAGAACATTAGAAGCAGGTATCATATTAATATCTGGTATTTACATTAATGTGGAAATTTCAGATTTATTCTAATGTCTCTTATGGTATAAAATGTGAAGGAACATCAGCTGATCATCATGTCAGTTTTGAGCAGACTGTTTCCATGCCACCTCAGCTATTTTTTAGATTAATTAATTTTAGATTAATAAGAACAATTATATTGTACCTCTTTCTATAGCAAACTAAATGATGGTCTTGTTAGAGTCCATTCCATCTACCTTTCATGGTTCCTGTGTAGCCTTTAGAGTTAGTAGCGATTTCATGGTTCATGTAATATGCCTTGTATGGTCTTACTTTGCCTTTGCATGTCCCTGCATTGATGATTCATTTTACCTTGAGGAAGCCATCATCACCATCATCATCATCACCATCATCATCGTCATCATCACCATCATCATCGTCATCATCATCATCATCATCATCATCATCATCATAGTTGTTATCTTGTTCTTCTTACCTTTTTTGATGGATCAAGGGTGATGATGATGTTGCTTGTGATTCCAGAAAAGCCACTTTTAAGGTTTCCAACAGCTCTCTAACTCTCTAAATTGCAGAGAAATTGCTAACCTACATCACAGAAAGTTTCTCATTAGCAGTTCCCTAGCTGGTTGGAATCTGAAATCTGCTGAAAATTACAAATATTCTCACTGCTCCTACTGCTCTTACTACTGTGACTTCTATGCCCACTATTTTCATTACAGAGGGGAAGGTCCCACAAATCTGGCACAGATACAAAGGGAAACAAACATTTATTTAAGCTCTGACTATGTGCCAGGCACTATGCTAAAAACAAAAGTTATCTTATTTGAAGCTCACAATAACCCTCTGAAATAGAACTATTAGTATCCCAATTTCACAGTTGACAAAACTGAGGCAGTCACTGGTTAATGACTTGTCCAAGGTCACACAACTAATGAGTTTCTGGAGTTAGGTTTGAAGTTAGATAGTTCTCACTCCAGGCTCAGCACTCTATCCATTGTACCACCTAGCTGCCTCAAGTCTCAAACAATATCATTTTAAACAAAGATGTAGATATCTGTGGAATTAACGCAGTTTAAGAAATTTGCACTTTTTCAGTTGAATCTACTCTGAGTACATTTTCTATATTAATTATATGTTACCAAGAGTGGACACAAATACGTGGAAGATCTGTGATTTTGCTATCACATGCAGTTGACCAATATCAGATCAATGCCTCTTGGCATCACCAAATAGGTACGTGCCAGGATTTCAGTGGGACACAACTCTTCAGAAATGGGTCACATTAGTGCACCTGAAAATCAGCTGAAAGGTAGGCAACTGATATCTCAGTCCCACGAGCTCTGCTTCATTTCTAATGATGCAGCGCTCTCAGAAGGTTTGCAGATTTGTCATTGTCAGTGAATGTGCAACGGGGACTATAATAAACCCTTCTTGATTACTTGTATCATCAAGAATGTCTTAAGAGTTGCCCTGTTTATTTTAAGTGTCTTATTCAATAGCATATTCCTGGAAAACAAAGGATGATGCCTACCCCTCCACATCCAAATCTATTCATCAGGACAGCTGCTAGCTTAATTTTCCTGATGTACACCTTTAATTTTCTCATTCTTTTGTTAAAAACCATTCCACAGCTCCCCTTTACTTGCTAAATAAAGTTCAAAATTCTTGGCCTGGCAGTCATCAGAACTTTCCCCCATCTGATGCCTCCCTATGTCTTCATCCTCATACTAGTGTCCACCATACCTTCTACACCCCCACTCTATCAGTCTGCTGCCAGCCCCCCTGCCATCCTCCTTCTTTTCCAAGTTGTTTTGCCATTTCCTAACTTAAGAAATTTCCTCCCTTCAGAGTTGTTTTAGAGCCAGCTTTGAGAAAAAGTTAATAATGAGGTTTAAATTTGAAAGTATGCTCTGCTTACATTTTTCCCCAAAGAGCAGTTTGTTAAACATTTACCAGCCCACCACAGGCTCCCCTGTACTGCCACCCACCTCTTTAGCTATATCAATTCTCCAAGATTCACAATCCAATGACACCTCTGACTAAACTGTGCCTGATTCTACAGGTTAGAGCGCTTCCTAACCTTTGACATTCAGTAATACATCATTTGTGCCTCTTTCATTCAAATAGCGCATTTTAATTTGTATTGTGGGTATTTATGTATGTATCTACTACAACCTCTGCTGGATAGAAAGCTTCCTGAGGACAAGGGCCATGTTTTACCTATCTTTTCATCTTCCCTAGTACTCTTTCCCCCAGTAATCTGCACAGAATTTATTCAGTGTAATAAATGCCACTGCTTCACCGAATAACCATTTGGTAGCACATTGAGATGCAGTGTGGTGGGTTCTTAGAGAACTGGTCTCAATATAAGGAAGACACATGCTGGCTATTTGAACCAGGGCAAATCATATAACCCTTCAGGACCCCAGAGCAACCTAAGACTAAGCTGCCGAGCAGAGATAGATCTCAGCTGGTTGTAGGTTTTTCCTTACTGGTAGTTTCCTATGCCAGATCAGAGCAGATGTCATATCCCCTCAGAGTAACGATAGCTAACACTTATGAAGCATTTGGAAATTTTTGAAGTGCTTTACAAGTTATCTAATTTGATTATGTATAGATTTGTATTACATCTAAATATATACATACATATACATATGCATATATATATACATATATATATATATATATATATATATATATATAGAGAGAGAGAGAGAGAGAGAGAGAGAGAGAGAGAGAGCATATAGGTAGGTAGCTTGTTTCAGTTTAATTTATAAAACACTCAAGCCCATACTAAGTGCAAGGTACTGTGATGTCATTTTAAAATACAAGCATATAAATGTTACCACCACACTCTTCATAGAGGAAATCAGAGATAACTCATGAACAAATAAATAAAACCCAAAGAAAGGTAAAGATGATAGCAAAAGATAGATTCAGACTGAGGACCCTTGGAAAATGTGTGAATTAAAAGAATGCTTTTAGCTGGTCCAGGAATAATGACATGGGAGATGAAACACTTTAAGCTCAGCCTTGGAGAAAGAGAAGGATCTGAGAGGAAGAGATAAAGGCCCATGGAAGACAGTCTTTGGGAATACTTAGATACAGTTCACAAGAATGACTGGTTTACCAGAAAATTATGTATTTGGGGAACACTATGTCTGGAGGGTAGACGGTGGAGAGGGAGAAACATGAAATAAAGATGGAAAAGTAAGTCAGAGACAGGTTGTAGAAGACCAAAGGCTAGACTAAGGAGTTTTTATTTCCTTCTAGAAGCAACTTCTATTTCTAGTTTTTGAACTGGGGGTGGGAGTGGGAGAGTGTAATCTGGATAGATCAGTGTTTTAGGAAGATTATTTTGACCTTTGTGCAAGAAATCACTTGGAGAGAGAGATATTGGAACTGAAGACAAAAGTGTTCTAATGAAATGATAAGAGTTTGAACCTGACTGGTAATTGCGAGTGGAGACCCATCAATGTGGAATTGTCAGAATTTCGCAATTGCTTAAAAGTGAAAGAAAAGGAAAAGTCAAGGATCACTCTGTGTTGTTAAAGCTGATTTATTGTGAAGATGATGATGTGTTTTTCTCATGCCTAGATCTAGCTCCCACCATTGAGGGAATGAGGGACTTTTTTAAAAAAACCTTTCTTTATAATGTACTAAGCTTTATCAAAAATAGCAATAAACCCAATGCTATTATGGACCAAGATGATGTAGCTCCTCTTGAAACTTTACCTCCACTATATACTTTTCCCCCAATATATAATTTTTTAAAAATACTAGTTTAGCTTTTTGAATGTCAGAGACAGAGAACTTCCAAAAGGTATGAAAGTTTGATTCAGTTCAGACAAATATCAAAGACTACATATGATGTCCTTTCGCTCAAAAAAAACCTCATCCTGGTTATGGGAACCTCAAAAGCTACCTTGAGATGCCCAAATTTTTCTACCAAGGTCAAGCTAAAAATTCCAAAAGCAGTGTTTTGTGACTAAGGCCAGTAGTTTCAGGCAATAGTTGTAATCTAAAATTTCATGCTTTTGATTTGAGTGGAGTTTGAGAAGAATTGTAATTTTAGTGTGTGTGTGTGTGTGTGTGTGTGTGTGTGTATGAATGTTTAACCCATTCCCTTAAAAAAAGTGATTAACAAGGTATTAGTCATGAGACAACAGGGTTTGTTGCTCAGAAAACTGAATTAGGAGAAATATATTCCCATTCATTTTCTGCCACTACCTTTCTGTGTAACCATAGACAAATAAATCACTTTATCTCTCTGAACCTTAATTTCTTTACCAATAAAATGAAATATTAAATAAACATTAAAGTTTCCCCCCTCTTTTTCTAGCTCTATGAATCTATGAAACTGTTTGTGACTGTACTGATAACTAGTACTAATAATTGTAACTCTCAAATATTTTTGAAAACAGAAAATAACCTACAAAATCAAATAGAGATAACATCTACTTATATTGAATATATAATTAGTGCAAAAATATTTGTATTGTGAAAAAAAATTTCAAGTCTTTGTTGATTTCCTACTTATTTCTAACAATAACAAATGAAAATCCAAAACAACAAGGGATTCTGGATTTGGGCACACCATTTATGAGCACTGTAATGATTATCAATCGTAACAAGAGACAATACCATTGTATTGGAAAAAAGTCCTGCATTTGGTATAGGAGATTTTGGACTAAGACTCTAAATCTACTACTTAATATCTGTGAGACCCTGGATAAGTCACTTAAAACTCAGAAGCTTAATTTTCTTTAAACAAAATGTCCAGTTGAGACCAAATGAGCTCCAAGTTTCCTTATAATTCTAGGATCTATCATCTCTGGTGAGGTTCAGTGTGGTTCATTAGAACGAGGCCTATTTGAAGTCAGAGACCTGGTCTTAACATCATTTCTTTGCCATTTATTTGCATTCAATTATTACTTGGTCGGGAGATTATATATTTTATATATATGTACATATACATAATGCTATAGTATATTCTAAATAGTACTTTATAATATATTCTATATAATATTTATTACAATGTTATATAGAAAACATTACAATATTATATATCTATATATATAACCATATATATTATATGTAACAGCATATTATACATACTATTGGTTATAGATTTAGAGCTGTTATCCAGTTTAACTCTCTCTTTTTATAGGTGAAGAAAATGAGAACCAGACTGGTTAACTGGCTGCTTTCTATCCCACAGATTCTAAGTAGGAAAGTCCAAATCTGAACCCACATCCTCTGACTCTCAATCCATGCTCTGTATTCATTGGATTCTGAGTTCCTAGAAGACCTGGATTGTCTTTTGCTTTTCTTTGTGATTCCAGCACTTAGCACAATGCCTGACATGTAGTCGATTCTTAATAAATTGCTTTTCTGACTGACTTTTCACTGTGCTATGTGACTATTAGCTGCTTCTTCATGACAATAGGGTTAAAATCCCTCCTATTCCTTTCCCTTTAGGTTATTATGAGGATTCAGTGAATATTAAAAGTGTTTTGTAATCACAAAGCCCAAAATAAATCTATGTTATTAGTAATACTATTGACGCTGTTATTAATACCACTGAGCAATAGACTGAATTTTTTTAAAGAAATAATTCTGGTTGTATTAATTTTACCCCAGGAAATTGTACTGGAAAAACAAAACAAAACAACCCCACAATAAACTTTTTCCCTTCAGGCTAATCATCCATTTCTCAACCTCTTTAAGAAAATTACATCCACAGACCAGTCAGGTGATTACCATTTGGGTTTTGCGTGAAGCTTTAGTTAAAAGAGCACAAATATCGTTACTCAAATGAGTATTCATAACCACTACTTGCTTTGATTCTACAGCAGCAACAAAATGGCAGAGACGACAGCTGCCACATCATATACATACACACACTCCTTCCTACACAAACTATGCTTTGTGCATCAGATGTAGCATAAATACCATGGCATGTGGCAGTTGCCATGGCAACAAGTTTTTTTTAATGAATAACAGATGGAATAGACATGTAAAACTTGCATAAGTTGTTAGTAATCTGTGATTTACTGCAGACCAGTTACCACAGCAAACTTTAGAATTTTGGTTTCCCTATTATTTCCCCATAGACTCATCCACCTCTTTGCTTTCCTTCTAGGGTCATCCTAGAAGCAGATTACTCTGCAAGTGGTAATGCCCAACTTAGTGCTGCTTTTATAGATGCATAGAAATTATGTAAGAGGAAAATTAGCTGTGCTTCCCTCTGGTTTTTAACTCTTCCTTTCGGTGAATATCCCTTTTGTGTAGAGCAGATCTGAATCCAATTGAACACCTGACTGATGATAATCTGGAGACCAAGCACTGCCTGTGGCACTCACTGTTTATAGGAATGCCACTTAACTGCTCTAATCTTTAGTTTTTATTATCTGTAAAATGGGAATAATAAGAAACTCTGAATTAGAAATCAAAAGATCTAGGTAAGATTCCTAGTTTCTCCACTTAATACCTGTGATACCTTGGGTAAGTCACTAAATTTGTCTGACCTCAGTTTCCTTAGCTGTAGAGTAAATGACTTCCACCAAATAATTTTCAAGATCCATCCAATTTCTAAAACCTCATACCACTAGTACATTGTGAGGAAAATACAATACATTGTATCAATACTTCAATACCAGATTCCGTAAGGTATTGACAGTTCCTCTGGGGAGACAGATCACATTCCATTGAATAATTTCACACCTAATCTTCAAGAATTAACGTGACCAAATTTTTACTTCCCTAAGCTCAAACAGATTAATCATCTAACAATAGACATGAGGCCATATTTGAATATATAAATGGGAGCTACGATTGTATCTTGAAACTACGATTGTATCTTGAAATTTTTATGATATACCACATAATAGATGTATTTGATTATTCATTGAGAGTTCTTGAAACAAGACTGTTTCCAAATGCAGGATAAAGGTAAATCTATTGCTAAATATGCTATTCTTACAACATAAAAATAATACAAGTGACCCATGACAAATAGGAAGTGCATTTAAATTTCTTGCCAGTTGTCGTAATTTTGCCAATTTATTTCTGTCCAATCACATGATCTTGTTTATCACTCAGGTGATAATCCAAAAAACATTAGTTAAAACATGAGCAGATACCGTGATAGATGCACAATGTAGTCCTGGAACCACAGAAATTTAAACAGCCTTCATAAGCCTTTTTAGTATTGGCTCAGATAAACAAACCAACTGTATCTTTTGATGTAAACTTGGCAAAGAGAATTGTACTGGAATTTTTGATTCATTAAATCATATCCATTAAAGGTGTACATTTCTGCATGGACCAGTTTTATATTGTTTCCTTTTATTTATTCATCTCCCTTCATCTCCACAGCCAAAGGACAATAGAGAATTAAGAGATTATTCAGTGAATTTGTTTTACATGTATAAACAATACGTATACGATGCTACATTCTACTTTATTTGGACTTTACCACCCCAAATTAAGCTTATTGCTCACAACTGTCCTCAGTTGTCTTTTTAAGTCCATTTCTCCTTATTTTCCCTGCATTAAAGATAAGAAAGGCTACTAGGGAACATGACTCATTCACATAGCCAATAGGTACCAAATAAATTATTACTGATTTTTGAAACAGTTGACTTTTATGAAACTTTTTATACTCTGGAACCTGACACAATGCCTTACACTTGGTAAATGTCTAATGAATGTTTATTTAATAAATGGATATTAAAAATGAGAATATATTGAAAAATACATTAATAAAACTCAACTAAACATCTCCAAGGATAGTCATATCAATGCTTCTTAAACTATATAATTCCTAATTCTGCATTAGTGCATTTGATTTGTTTGAACCTAAGCACAAGAGTGTTTATTTTTCTCTATCAGATTTCATCTTATTATATTTGACTCATATTTACATTTTCAAGCCTTTTGGGATCTTTATTCTTTCTTTTTTTATTTTAAAAATTTATGTATTTGTCTTTAGTTTTCAGCATTCATTTTCACAAGATTTTCAGTTCCAAATTTTTTCCCATCTCTCCCCTCCCTCAAGACAAGACACTATGCATTCTGATTACCCCTTCCACCAATCTGCCCTCCCTTCTATCACACCCCTCCCTTTCTTTATCTGCATTTCCTCTATTTTCTTGTAAGGCAAGATAGATTTCTATACCCCATGACCTGTATATCTTATTTCCCAGTCGCATATAAAAACAATTTTTAACATTCTTTTTTAAAACTTTGAGTTCCAACTTCTCTCTCTTCCTCCCTTCCCACCCATCCCCACTGAGAAGGTAATCAATTCAATATAGGTTATACATGTGTAGTTATACAAAAGACTTCAATAATAGTAATGCTATGAAAGACTAACTATGTTTCCCTTTATCCTATCCTGCCCCTATTTATTCTATTCTCTCTTTTGACCTTATCCCTCCCCAAAAGTGTTCACTTCAATTACCCTCACTTCCCATTAGCCCTCCCTTCTAACGTCCCCCTACCCCACTTATTCCCTTCTCCCCTACTTTCCTGTAGTGTAAGATAGATTGTCATACCAAATCAAGTGTGTACGTTGTTCCCTCCTTAAGCCAAATATGATGTCTTCACTTTTCCCATCTCATCTCCTCCTCATTTCTCCTCCATTGAAAAGCTCATTCTTGCCTTTTTTATGAGAGGTAATTTTCCCAATTCTACCTGTCCCTTTCTCCTCCCAATATATTCCTATCTCACCTCTTAAATTTATTTATTTTTTAGATATCATTCCTCCCTATTTAACTCACCCTGCCTGTGCCCTCTGCCTATATGTATATAATCCCTCCAACTACCCAAATATTGAGAAAAGTCTCAAGAGTTACAAATATTATCTTTCCACGTAGGAATGTAAACAGTTCAACTTTTCTAAGTCCCTTATGATTTGTCTTCCCTGTTTATCTTTTCATGCTTCTCTTGATTCTTGTGTTTTAAAGTCAAATTTTCTATTCAGCTTTGGTCTTTTCATCAAGAATGCTTGAAAGTTCTCTGTTTCATTTTATGACCACTTTTCCCCCTGAAGTATTATACTCAGTTTTGCTGGGTAGGTGATTCTTGGTTTTAATCCTAGCTCCTTTGACTTCTGGAATATCATATTCCAAGCCCTTCCATGCCTTAATGTAGAAGCTGCTAGATCTTGTGTTATCCTCATTGTATTTCCAAAATACTGGAATTGTTTCTTTCTGGCTGCTTGCAATATTTTCTTCTTGACCTGAGAATTCTGGAATTTCATTGCAATATTCCTAGGAGTTTTCCTTTTTGTGATCTCTGTCAGGAGGTGATCAGTGGATTCTTTCAATATTTTTTTTACCCTCTGTTTCTAGAATATGGGGGCAATTTTCCTTTATAATTTCTTGAAAGATGATGTCTGGGCTCTTTTTGATCATGGCTTTCAGGTAGTCCCATAATTTTAAAATTGTCTCTCCTAGATCTATTTTCCAGGACAGTTGTTTTTCTAATGAGATATTTCACATTGTCTGCTATTTTTTCATTCCTTGATTTTGTTTTATAATTTCTTTATTTTGCAAATGTCATTAGCTTCCATCTGCTCCAATCTAATCTTTAAGGAATTATTTTCTTCTGTTTGCTTTTGGATCTCCTTTTCCATCTGGTCAGCTCTGGTTTTTAGAACATTCTTCTCCTCATTGACTTTTTGTATTTCTTTTGTCATTTGGGTTAGTATATTTTTTAAAATATAATTTTCTTCAGTATTTTTTGGGTCTCCTTTAGCAAGCAGTTGATTTGTTTTCCATGATTTCTTGCATCATTTTCATTTATCTTCCCAATTTTTGCTCTACTTCTCTTACTTGATTTTCAAAATCCTTTTTGAACTCTTCCATGACCTGAGATCAATTCATATTTTCTTGGAGGCTTTGGTTGGAGGAGCTTTGACTTTGATTTCTTCTCTTTGCATGTTTTGATCTTCCTTGTCACCAAAGTAAGATTCTATAATCTGAAGCCTTTTCTGATTTTTGCTCATTTCCCCAGCCATTTACTTGATTTTTGAGCTCTTTATCAAGATAGTTCTCTGCTTCCAGTGGGGGTACAGGTACACTGTTAGCTGCTCTGATCCCTCCACAATCTGTGGGCCTAGAGCTACAGAAATAGTGTCTGCCCCTGCTGCTGCTGTGGCTGCTCTGTGTTCCTCCATCCCCTCTCCCCTCTGCTACCCTGTCTGGAGCCAGACCCCTCCACTCTCCCACAGTGGTACCATGGACTTTTTCCACTGACCTTCCAATTTGTCCTCAGTGTTTTGGGGTCATGAAATCTGAAAACCACCACAGGCATGAAAGGTCCCCTCTCTTCATGTGTGCCCACACTGGACTGGGCTCTGCTCCCAGTGTAGTGTGTTAGACACTTCCCAGTGACCTTCCAGGCTCTCTTGGGCTGGAGATTTGCTTCACTCCATCATTCTGTGCTTTCTGCAGCAGCTCTAGAATTTTTTTAGAGCAATTTTTACAGGTATTTGGCTGGACTTGGAGGGAGCACTCTAGAAAGTCTGTGCTGTTGCTCCACCATCTTGGCTGTCCTTCCATGTACCCCTTCCCCCACCCTTATTCTTTTTGTCTGATATATTGACTATTCCTTCCAAGTCTTTCACCTTAGCATTTAATAAATATGCATTTATACACACATATGTATATATCTATACACACATATCTATCTCTCTATATATACATATATATATATACACATATATATTCACTTAAGACATCATCTTTGTTGAATAAGATAGAGCTATTTTCATCAAAGCCCTGCAGCCTGCTACTCAAAGAACCCCTCCCCTCATTAATCAATCCATTCTGGATATTTTTATTTAACCATCCATGAAGTCAGTTAACTATACTCCTATGTTCCTTCTGAAGGAGAAGGACGAGGAGGAGGAGGAGGAGAAATGAGGTCAGTATTTATTGCTTGTTTTTTGTGAACCTATCCTAGCACCCAGAGCTCACAAATTTCCTTTTATACCATACAGTTAAGAATACAGACTAGAACAAACACTGCTCGAACAGAGTCAAGATGGCAGAATGTGGGCCAAGAGCCAGCTAAACTCCCTTAACATTCCCCTCCAAACAACTTCTAAATAACACCTCATGTCAAATTTCATGGTGGCAGAGCCAACAAATGGTCAGAGGGAGATCTTTCCCAGCTTAAGACAACTTAGGGTGTCCAGTGGAGAGGTTATAGCACAAGGGTGGGTGCAGGTATGAGGTAGGGCAGGGGTTCTAGGAGAGGACCTCGAATGCTATCATGACAGCAGCAGCCCCAGCTTCAGAAGCTCTCAGTCCAGAGGCGGGAAAGAAGTTGGACAACTGGTCAAAAAGAGATGACAAGGGACCCTTTATTGGCACAAGAGTATAGCTGGCACTGACTGGCAACTCTACTGCCTATAAGCAGCTCTGAATCATACTTCTAGGATGGAGAGGAGCACCTGTGATCAGTCACAAGGGAGCAGGGGTCCTGGTCACAGTTCTAGGGCCAAGAGTAGCACTAGTACTTGCCACTACAGGAGACCAGGGGCCTTTTCTGGATAAAGAGCAAGACCTTGGAGTCTGCTGGTATTAGAGGCAATTAGGGAGCACAGTGGATGGTGCTGAATCTGTAGTGAGGAAAATCTGAGTTCAAATCTGGACTCAGACACTGGCTTCAGACCCTGATCAACTAACTTAACCTATGTCTATTTCAGTTTGCTCAACTGTAAAATTGGGATAATAGTGCTAACCTCCCAGAACTGTTGTGAGGATATCAAATGAGGTAAATATTTATAAAGTATTCAGCATGACTGGAAAAATTTCTTTTTGTTCAGTTGTTTCAGTCATGTCCAAATCTTCATGACTTCACTTGGGATTTTCTTGGTAAAGATGCTGGGGTGATTGGCCATTTCCTTCTCCAGCTCATTTTACAGATGAGGAAACTGAGGCAAACAGGGTTAAGTGACTTGCCCAGGGTCACACAGCTAGTAAGTGTTTGAGGCTAAATTTGAACTCAGGTCTGCCTGCCTTCAGGCCCTTGTGCTGTATTCACCACTCTACCTACCTGCCCCAGATTGGAACATAGTAGGCACTTAATAACTGCTTATTTTTATTCCTCATTGTTATTATCCTCATTTTATAGATGAGAAAACTGACAGAGGTTGAGGTGAAATGACTTGCCTAGGGTCACACAGCTAGTGCCTGGTTTAGATTCAAAATCAGCTCTTAGCCCAATGCTCTATCTTACCTGTGTCAGAGGTTATTGAGAGTGGTTAGTTAAGTGATCACATCTTCCAATTCTTTGAATACTCTGGATATAATTTGCCTGAACAACAGTAACAAAAACCATTAATTCCTTTCAAGTTGCTTGGTATTTTCTTATGATCTCTTTACCTATTTTGGGCTCTGCTCTATTTTCCTCTTAATCAGTTGTGTGATACACCTGCAATTTAAAGATAATAATAAAGTTGAAAAGAAATAGTAGCTGAATAATTCTGTTTTCTTTTTGTTGTCCGTTAACCTTGTGCCATTTAATAATCCTGATTAATAGCCTCTGTCTTCTTTATTCTTCTACTTGCTTTGAACGTGCCTTGAAAAACCCCACTGGATTTTTCTTAGAACGTTTTGGAAAACAGATCTAAGCTAGGTTTCGACCTTGCTAAGACTATCCTTGCAGTTCAGAGCAACTCTTTCGTATCTGTCCTTCTTTTGTATATGATCTTTCTAAATCTTAGCACACCTGTTATACTTTCCTTTTTACCCCAACACACACACACACACACACACACACACACACACACACACACACACCTGTGCCTATTTGTGTACATGTGATCACCTAGTCTGGATCTTAATGTTGAGCAGGTTATGTGATGTTTTTCCCAGTTCTCAAGGACTGAGGATGATGTACCCAGAAAACTGCAATATAAGTAAAAAGCCAGGAGCTTTGTGGGAAAAATCCAAAGGAAATGGGGTCTGTTCTTTGACAGAATCTAAATAATTATCAGTTCTCTTCCTAAGTCCTAATGTTACAAAATTGCAAAGTAGAAAAGAATTAAAAACAACAAAAATATCCAAGGATCACAATTCAAAATTGAAAATACATTTTATTCTTCATAATACTTTCAGAGCACCAAAATTAATTTGTGAAATTTTCCACTAGCTGAAAGTAAGTACATTCCCAGTAATTGAGCACACAAGGTACAGAAAATGTGTCTTCTAATGTCTTAAGAGAATTACATGCAGGTAATATGCACAGTGGATTAAAAAACTACAAATTCAAATTTGCAAAAGCTATTCTCACTTACCAAGAAGCCAATACACAATAATTACAGTAATCTTCTTATATACTTTAATAAATTAACCCTTTACTCTGTGGGAAGTTAAGTGAAATTAAGTATCTTCCCACTTCTAGATAGTTACATGCAGTTTGATATTTCCATTTCATTACAAAAATAATTGTGGACTGTAATTTTGTTTTAAGTGGAATGCTACTTATAATTGCAAAATAGCTGTTAAACAATTGCAGAAAAAACTCTGCTTTGAGAGACATTAATGACTGTTCAACCTCTAGCAAGATGCTTAATGTGGAAGGACGTGAGAGGTTTGTAATTAAAACAATCTTCTCAATGAACTGTTTGCAGAGAAAACAAACTGCTCTCCTTTACCTTTGCAATAGTAATTGACAATTAATTGACAGCAATGTTGATAGTCCATTTGGCTAGGCTTTAACATTTATGAAAAAAATAGGTTTTGCTGCAGTTATATTACCATGGGACATTTTATGTTGTTAGAGATAATTCAAAATTGAACGATGATGCATGATGGAACACAGGCTTTTTCTTAGAAGTAGCATTTATGTATATTATTTCTATCCAGTAGAGCAACCCATCATATACCTGTTTGTACTTGTTCTCCCTTTAAATTGTTACAAAGGTGTCAGACCAATAGATCTTGAAAGACTGACTGAGGATTTCACGAGAAGTGAATCCTTTAGAAGTGAGGGGTAGGATAACATCTAAAAACATATTGCTTTTTGATAAAATGTTAACATTGTCATGTTACATAATGATGGTCTGAGCATAGTCTCAGCACAGATGCTTTTCTATGGGAAGAAAAAGGGTATTATTTACTACAGCCCCAGAACATGTGATGCATAAGGTACAAAGGCAGAGAAAAGATTTCATTGTGCCTATGTTAAAACCAGGAGCCACTTTCTCTTGGGTTTAGATAAAGCTAATATATCACCGCAGTTTATAAAAAGAAATAGTGCTAGATCCAGCATTAGGTAAAACTGTGGCATGAATAATGTTTGATTTTAGTGACACATCACTTCCCATGTGGCCTCTTTCTTTCCATCCTTGAGCCGCCTGGAACTTTTAGATTCATTCTACTCCTCTTGGCTAAAACTTGTTTTCAGATTATTTATTCATACTAAAGTGTAATAACTGGTAAGAGCTTTAAATGTTATCACTCTAAAGAATATTTACCTTTTTACCATGAATCAAAACTTTAAGTTAAAGTTTTAATGTTGAAATTTCATGGTACATATGTGAAAGCCAGGAACCATATTTTGTCAAATTTAGACAATCAAAATTTAGTGTCACAGACCATAGAAAGAGTCAATTTTAAGGCACAAATGAGGTAAAATTATGTCATGGAGAAGGCTCTTATACTTCCCATGAGTCCCTTCTCTTTCTCCCTGATAGAGGCCCAAATTCCTCATCCTCATCCCCGTCCTTTTGACTAAAATGTGTTTTCCAATTCTTTATTCCTACTAAAAAATGTATAATGACAACTTCAAATGTCATCCCTCCAAAGAGTATTTACAAGAAGAGGATAGACATGGTCAGGCTCCCCATGCCAAGATCACCACTCTCCTTTTAGTATTAGGAGACACTGTTTTCCAGATCTAAGGCCCAGAAAGCAAGCTCTGTTCCTGAGCTTGGCATAACAACATTCCTTTGTGCTCACCCTCTGGATGAACTCAGTCACAGCAAAATCTCGGAATGGTGTCACACCATCACTCTGAGCTCAAATAAGTACCTGAAGTACCCATATTCTGGTCAAAAAGCTCTGCTTTGAATTTAATTTGTCTCACTGTTGCTGTGACCCCTCATAGCCAGGGCTACAGCTCACTTTGTAGCCACTAGTATATGTACTGATATTTGCCCACACTAAAGTGAATCTCCTTGTATTGCAGGAGAACCTGGCACATGTGTACGGTGAAGCTTTTTGGTTTTGACCACTATTATCTCATTGGTTTTATTTATTTTCATTTTTCAGAGTTAGACCTGGGTCAGCATTCTGTTTTGGTTTTGTTTGTTTTTTAAAGTTAACAGTAGTTATAAAACCTCTATAACTCTTTGGTCATTTGTTTTCAGGGTTGATAACGTCATTGCCTTTTCTTTCCTCTTTCACCTCCTTAATTTACAGGTACAGTCAGCTTGCAAATACTTACTAGCTTGCTATTTTGCTATGCTTGAGATAAATGTACAGTGGAAAGAATTCTGGAGTTGAAGTCAGCTAAGAATGGGTAATTTGAGGCAAGTGCATAAGTTAATATGGACCTCAATTTCCTTATCTGAGAAGTTAGGAGCTTTGCCTACAATAATAGGTATATGGAAATTTCCAGGTCCAAATTCTACCAAATTATGATTCCTCGATCTATCATTATCTTTTAGTTATCTGCCTATGTGTCTTTAGGGGTTGTTGCCAAGGATGGACATGCACAGCCCTGCAATCCTAGAAGACAGCAAAGGAAGGGGCTGAAATGGGGAGTGCAGACAAAAAATGAGGTAAGTGAGGTGTCAGGGTAAGGACAAATTCAAGGGCACTGATAGAAGTACTTCTTTAAGGGCACTGATAGGAGTACTTCTTTATCAAGGATCCCAAAGCATTAACATCAGATGCCTCTTCTCATCTATGTCAGGGAACCCGCCCTCCTCCCCTGCTCTGAGCTTGTTTTTCGTTCATTTCAGTCATATCTGACTCTTTGTGACCCTATTTTGGAATTTTATTTTTTTGTTTTGGCAGAGATAGAGTGGTTTGTCATTTCCTTCTCTACCTCATTTTACAGAAGAAGCAAACAGGGTTAAGTGACTTGCCCAAGGTCACACAACTAATAAGTGAGCCTGGATTTGAACTCAGGAAAATGTCTTCTTGATACCAAGCTCAGTCCTCTATTGACTGTACCACCTAGACGCTCCTGCTCTGAGGAGAGAAACATAAAAACAGTGCAGCATCTTCGTCACCTCACTGTATGTCCTATCACTTCCTTTTAACTCAGGAACAGTCCATAATAAATAAAGACTGTTGAATGCATAAAACATTTGTATTAAATATATAAATTATAAAAATTTGGGGAATTTCCAGAGTGGAAGCTTCTTTCAAAAGAACAGATTGGCCACTCATCTGTAGTATATAGAGAGTTGCTTAGGAAAATGAGAGGTTAAGTGACAGTACAAATAAGTGACATATATATATGTGTGTGTGTGTGTGTGTGTGTGTGTGTGTGTGTGTGTGTGTGTGTGTGTAACTTAAGGTTTTGAAATGCTTTCCATATGACAGAGGTGGCAGTTCTTGAACTCAAGTCTTTCTAACTCCAAGACTGTCCTTTTATCTGTGTTATGCTGTCTCTTTCTCTCCCTGTATACTCATGGATCAAACATATGACAATAAAAAATAATAATAAATAGCTTTTATACAGAACTTAAGGTTTGTAAAGCTCATTACAAATATTATTTCATTTTATCTTCCCAGCACTTCTGGAAGATAGATGCTATTATGACCCCCATTTTACAGATGGAAAAACTAAGGTATTTGAAGATTAAATGGAATGCCCAAGGGCATAATCTAATAAGTGGGATCCGATTTGAACTCAGTTCTTCCTGACCTGAGGAAGTAGTTCTTTCTACTGAGCCACCAGATGTCTTCCAACCCTTTGTCTGTGGCTTGAAGTGGGAAATTAGTGGTCCATGGCATCATATCCACAATTTTTATATTTTGAGAGTAGATGGATTTATTCAAGGTGAATACCTATTTGTTTGGACACATTAATTTGACTTCTTTATAGAAATGTCTGAGCTTTAGAGATTTTTTTAAAATATTTAATTTTGTGATTTCATTAATATCAGAAATTCCCTGTATAGAAACTCCCTCCATTTTTAAAATACTACTTTATCCCCTCCCCAGTTACATGTTAAAACATTTTTTAAGATTTTAAAAAAGATTTGAGTTCCAAATTCTATCCTTCCCTTTCTCCTAGTCTCTTCCCTATCCCTGAGATGGTAAGCAATCTGATATACAATCATGTAAAACATTTCCACATTAGTAATTTTGCACAAGAAGACTCAAATTTTAAAAAAGAAATGAAAGAAAGTGAAAATAGCATGCTTCAGTCTTTATTCAGATAATATTAGTTCTTCATCTGGAGATGAGCAGTAAGCTTCATCATGAGTTCTTTGGAATTGTCTTGGATCATTGTATTGCTGAGAATATCTAAGTCATTCACAGTTGCTGTGTATAATGTTCTCACTCTTCTCACTTCACTTTGCATCAGTTCATGCAAATCTTTCCATGTTTTTCTGAAATCATACTACTTGTCATTTTTTATAGCACAATGATATTCCATATACCATATACCACAACTTGTTCAATCATCGCCCAATTGATGGACATCCTTTTGATTTCTAATTCTTAGTCACCACAAAAAGAACTGCTATAAATAATTTTCTATAAAAAAAGTCATTTCCCCCCTTTTTATGTCTATGGGATGTAGATCTACCATTGGTTTTACTGTGTCAAAGGATATGCAGTTTTATAGTCCTTTTAACATAGTTTCAAAATGCTCTCTGGAATCATTGGGTCAGTTCACAACTCCATGAAGAATGCATTTGTGGCTCAGTTTTCCCACATCAGCTCCAACATGTATCTTTTTCTTTTTTGTCATATTAGGTGTGAGATACTATCTCAGAGTTATTTCCATTTGAGTTTCTCTAATCAATAGTGATTTAGAGCATTTTCTCATGTTACCATAGATAATCTTGCCTTCTTCATTTGAAAATTGCCTGTCTATATCCTTTGACCATTTATTAATTAGGGAATGACATGTATTATTATAAAATTGACTCAGTTCTCTATATATTTGAGAAATGTGGCCCTTACAGGAATACTTTAAAAAAATTTACCTAGTTTTCTGCTTTCCTTTTAATTTTGGTTGAATTGATTTTGTTTGCCCAAAACTTTTTAATTTTATATAATCAAAATCATCTGTTTCACATTTGATAATGCTCTCTATATTTTACTTGATCCTGACTTCTTCCCTTATCTACAGATCTGGCAAATAAATTATTCTGTGCTCTCCTAATTTGCTTATATCACCCTGAATGTTGGTCTACACCTAGTTTGTGCCATACTGTTTTCCACACCAAATTAGAAATCCTGAAAATTGAAGAAGTGATTAACAAAATTGAAAGCAAGAAAATCATTGAACTAATAAACAAACCTAGAAGCTGGTTTTATGAACCCCCCCTGAAAAAAAACCTAATAAAATGATAAGCCACTTAATTTGATTAAAAAAAGAAGAAAGAAAACCAAATTATCAGAATCAAAAATGAAAGGAGTGAATCCACCATCAATGAAGAGGAAACTGAAACAATTTTTAGGAGCTATTTTGCCTAATTATATGCCAACAAATTTGATAATCTAAATGAAATCGATGAATATCTACAAAAATTAATTATCCAGATTAAGAGAAGAAATTGAATAGATAAATAACCATGTCTTAGAAAAAAGAAATTGAAGAAGCTATCAATAAACTTCCTAAGAAAAAATCCCTAAGGCCAGATGGATTCACAAACGAATTCTACCAAACATTTTAAGAATAATCTCAATACTATATAAACTATTTAGAAAAAATATGTGAAGGATTTCTACCAAATTCCTTTAATGATACAGATATAATAGTGATACATAAATCAGGAGGAGTCAAAACAGAGAAAGAAAATTACAGACCAATATCCCTAATGAATATTGATGCAAAAAATTTATATAAAATACTAGCAAGGAGATTGCAAGAATATACCAAAGAACTATACACTATGACCAAATGAGATTTATATAACAAATGCATGGCTGATTCAATATTAGGAAAAATATCAACACAATTGACCATATCAACAAAAACAACAGAAATCATATGACTATCTCAATAGATGCAGAAAAAGTCCTTGACAAAATACAGCACACATTCCTATTAAAAACACTAGAGAGCATAGGAATAAATGGAATTTTCCTTAAAATTAATAATATTTATCCAAAACCATCATGAAGAATTATCTGTAATTGGGATAAGCTAGAAACCTTCCAATAAGATCAAGATTGAAGCAAGGATGCCAATTATAACCACGAATATTCAATATTCTACTAGAAATGTTAGCTATAGCAATAAGAGAAGAAAAATAAATGGAAAGGAATTGCATAGGCAATGAGGGAATGACAATATCACTCTGATGGCATATTTAGAGAGTCCTAGAAAAACAACAAAAAAATCTTGACATAATTAATAACTTTAGTAAAGTTGTGTGATACAAAATGAAGTCCCATAAATCATCAGTATTTCTATGTATTGCCAACAAAATCCAGCAACTAGAGATGGAAAGAAAAATTCCATTTAAAACTACTCTAGAGAATATCAAATACTTTTGAGTCAGGAATTATATGTGCACAAGTAGAAAATATTTTTCACAGAAATAAAATCAGTTCTAAATAATTGGAAAAATATTAATTAATCCTTCCACTTATGTACATCAGCGGTTTGTCTGGAATTGACACACTTAAGGAGTTACTTGAGATCATTTAGAGATTGTGATTTGCCTATGGTGATCTAGCATGTGAGAGTCAGAACTTAAATCCAGGTCTTCATGATGACAAAACTAGCCCTCCTTTTCACTCTTCTACAATTCCTCTGTCTATTTAAAGAAAAATAAAGAAAAAGAAAAACAAAATTGGTTTCCTCTTTACCATGATGAAATGATTTGAAATTTTTTTGTATATATAAATGTTATAATTTTGATATAAGCTAAAAGAATGCAAGTGCAAATGTCTAATTCATATTTAAAAAATATTAAAATGGTCATTACTTCAATCAATGTGACTAGATAAAATTCATCAGAATATATTTCTTATTCAAGTATCATATTAGTTCATTTCTAAACAGAAATTTAAGAAAGCACTCTTTAAATTTTCAAATGATAGCATTTAGGCCATAAAGATAATGACTTTGAACAATATTTTTAACTCTAAAGCTGTCACCTTACAGCTGAAAAAAAAAAACAACACTTGGAAGCAAAATGAACTTGCCATAAGGTCTTTCATTTGTTTCTTTTTGCTAAATATGTTGCCATTTTAAAATGTAGGTTTCTTCTTCCTTTTGCATTTTTAAGTTTGATATTTATACATTTATCAAAATTCCAATTGTTTTATCTGTTTATTTGTCTCCTAGGGGTACAATATACATTTCGAATCTTTTACTTATTTACAAGAATCACTAACACTAAATTGGCTCACGTGCTATAAGCATGATTGGAGAGCTCGCATTAGTTGAAACAGCCATACAAATTGCAGTGTATGAAGATAATGGAATATCATTGCGATGCAAAAAATAATAAACATGAGAATTCGGAGAAACAATGAAGGACCTGCATGAACTGATTCAGAGCGAAACAAAGAAAACTACAAACACATACTGACATTAATGAAAAGAATAATAAAGCAAAGCTGGTGGCAGTTTACATTTATTGACCAAGTTTAGCGCTATAGATAAGATGGGGAAATTCTACTGTCTCCTTTTATTAGAGATAAGGTACCTATAAGACTTCAGGCGTTCTCAAATGCAGTTGATGCATTAGCTGATTTTGCTTAATTCATTTTTCCCTTCTCATTAAAAAGAAAGATGGGATGGGTGTGTGCGTGTGTGCGTGTGTGTGTGTGTGTGTGTGTGTGTGAGCGAGAGAGGTTATATATCGAAATGTCTGTGATATAAAAACAAAAGACATCAGTGAAGCAATAAATACTTTGTTGGCCTTTCTGATAACTCAGAATTTTATTGCAAGGACATATTTAGTTACTGCTCATGAGGCTCTAGTACATCAAAATGTCATTATTCTGAATAATGGTAACACATAATGAAACATAATGAGTTTCAGGAAACACTAAAAATGACAAAAAAATTTCTTTAGGGTTGGACACTTACATTCACAATGTATATCATACTCATTCTTCCCCTCTCTCTGTTTTTCAGTCTTTCCCCTCTTTTTCCCCTCTCCCTCTCTGTTCTCCACTCTTGTTGCTCATTGTCTCTCTTATAGAAAACAAGCAAATGGTACTGTCCCAGGTATGGGTTAGAATTAGTATAAAAGTACTTGAAACCTTGTGCTTGTTGGCTCAATAAAAATGAATTAAAATTATAATAGTTGAAATTTCCAATATCCTTCCATCTTATCATGCATTCACAGAGGTAAGCCATTTACAATAAGGTGACAGCTCTCATTTCTTTTCCATTTTTTCCCCTTAAATGTTCTCATTCCATTTATATGTATTTAAAAGATTTTTCAAACTCTTTTTTAAAAAGCTTGCTTCATATCTTCCAGGAAATCTAATTGAGTTTGTGCCCAAGCTGTGTTTTTCTCTGAAACAATATTCATAGCTATTTTGGAGTCATCCTCTTTTGCATTTATGTCTTAAGCATCTCCGCCATCAGAATAACTCATCATGGTAGGGTTCTTGCTTGTTTGTTTGTTTGCACATTCTTGCAGCCTACTTCCTGATTTTAGACTTGATATTAATGCTGGATTTTGCAGCACTCCTAGAGGGAAAGTCTGGACCTTTTTTTTTCTTGTTATTTTTTTCGGATATTCTTATTCTAGGATCTCAGGGACAAGTTGCGGTCCTGCAAGCTTTCAGTGCTTTCAAAGTGAAGTGATCCAGGGAGGCAAGTCTATTGCTAGCCCCCTGGTCTAATATGGGCAAATTTCTGAACTGGGTTAAGTTCTGAGGAAGGGTAGAGTGTTGCTGGACTCTGCCTTTATCAGTTATTTAGAAAGTTCTATTGACTGTGAGAGACAGAAGCATAAGCTCCCCACTGGACTGAGATTTCTAAGCTGGCTATTCATCTTTAGGCTGGGCTAGATATTGGAAGCAACTCTTCTTTGTCTCCCATCCCAGGTCTCTGCTTTACCACATCTTGCCCTGATGTTCAGTCTCTTATTGGATGTGACATGTTCCTGGCTTGACCTATCTTCATTATTCACAGACTTCCCTATGTCTTCCAATGCTGAGCTGGACTAGATATATTATTTACTGTGACATTTTCTGGATTTTCCCATCAAAATTCAGTGTAGTACATTTTATAGAAATGTGTAGAGAAGAGCTGCTACCTAACACTGTGCCATCTTGGTTCTACTAATTCTATAATAAAGTGATAGAAAAGTTACCTACATCATGATCTATTCAATCAAAACTTGACTTTAGTGGTTCCTGTAATGGTAAGCAAAGTAGAATCTTTTGCTGTTTTTGTTTTAATATAATCAAGTGCCTCTGATTGAATAGTGTGATCAAAGAAGATCTTCCTCACCCATTAATAGGCCTGAGAATATTTGCAGGAAGGTCCACATCTTTTGTTAATGGGGCATGGGATCTCAAGGGTTGTGATGCCCTCTGACTCTGAAAAATATATAAATACTCTGAGGTGAGGTTTTGCTTTGGGCTTGCTGATTGGAAGTGTTTTCTTTGGTCAGACGAGACTCTGGGCAGCCCCTAAGGAGTCCCTCGGGTTTGAAAACCCAGATGTTGCTGCTTCTTTCTCTGGTAACTATGTATGTATGGTCAGATAGTTGGATCTGTCTGTTGATCTACGATATATGTATTACTTATGGCAGGCAGCTGGAAGCACTGTCTGTTGATCTGTATTTTTCTGAAGTTCAGGGTGCTGATGTTTTCCCTTGAACTAAGTGAATGCTATGTACTGCTTGATTAAAGTGATTAGTACCCTCCCCCCCAAGTTGTTTTCCTATTAGAAAAGCAGATCTAAGAACCTGGAGTAGCAGACTCTCCTCTGTATGTTGGGATGCTTGCTTTTATATTTCAATACTATTATGCTCCCATGACCTAAAGACACTACCTTATGTGATTTTGGCAGTCATAGCTACCTAAAACTATTTAGTTTTGCTCATAGCTGCTCATATTTATTTATGCTTATAGTTGGCATAAACCACATTCAACAAATCCTATTTGAGGAGAGTGTTTAATTTGAGAAGTAAAGGCTTAATTATTGAAAGAATAATACTTTCTTGTCATTTGATGAATCACTCTTTTTGCAACTTTAAAGAGATGTGGTTACCATTTTTTTTCTCATGAAGTTTACTCTGAGGTACATTTATTCTCACACCTGGAAAGAATAAGGGTTAATCTTTTAAGGAATCAATGCAATATTTAGGTACTTACCTTTTGAATGATTATAGATCTCAGAGCAACTTTAATAAGTAGTGGATGGCAAAGTTTGCAATAAGGCCCATTTAATTCAATGTCAAGCCCTCATAATATTCCATGAACCCAATTACTTACATTTCAGATGTAAATTCAAATTAATTATTCAGTGGGATTTATTTGGAAATAGGTGAACAATATTACATTTTGATGTTTCAACAAACTGGGAAATTATTATTATTATTTTACTTTAAAAATATATGCATTCTGGTTATGACATTTTTTAATATCTCCTTGACTTTCCTATTCATTAAGCCATTCCTTGTAACAAAGTTTGCAAAAGACAGAGAACAAAACACATTGAAAGCAAATGATTAGTTTGTCAAGATATGTAATATTCTAGAACCTATGTCTCCTACTTCTGCAATAAAGGGAGGGAGATTAATTTTCCCCAGGTCTGTGATTGTCTATTATATTTACATAGAATTCAATTCTTTCTTACTGTTGTTTCCTTTTACATTATCCATAATATTTTCCTGGTCCTATCAATTTCACTTTAATTTGGTTCATCTAAGCTTTCCCGTTCTTTCCTTGATTTTTTATAGTAGTAATTTTGTACAACCTTGTACATTCTAGAAAATGGGAGACATATAAATTTTGGGTAACTCCTATATTTATTAAACTTTCACTCTAATGAATGTGTGGAACCCATGATCAAAGAATTTTTGGAATTTGCATCAATTTTCTAGCTGTTGTTTCTTCTCCTTTGGTTTTGAATGAAGAATGATATTTGGAACTATTTTCCTTAACATAGTATTCAATGTACTTAAAGATAATCATTAATTAATTCTTTGGAGTTTCCCTTGGAAAGATTAATAATCTAAAGCTTCATCCTTTGCTAACTTGCTCAATTTTTCAATGTGTTTTCATATTGATGGGTTTTGGTTGCGTGGGTGTACATATTTTATATCTCAAGTTGTGTTTTACAGAACTAGTGAAAGGTCATATGGATACTGAGTATAATGAGAGAAATACTTGACAACCTCTAGTCTCACATATTTTTCATTTTCAAATTCCTGTGTTTTGTTTCATTTTCACAAGTGTTACTTCGCTAACTAGAACATTTGTTAGATTTGGTTCATTTTTTTTCTCCAGGATGTGCAATCATAGCATGCTTGAGTTGGAATGGACCCCAGAGTTCATTTATTTCAACCCCTACTTGAAGAATGAATCTTCTCAATAGTATCCTTGATGAGTGAAATCAAACAAATCTTTCTGTTGCACCACTTGCTGCACACATTAATCTAAGAATTGTTGTTTGAAGGGGCGATGTTAGTGAGAGGGTGCTCCAGGGTAGCGTTAATTGTTGCCTTTGAGATTCTTAAAGAAAATACCTTTTCATTGAAAGATTTGATTACCTGGTGAATCAACAATTTACTATAATCATATTTCAAAAGTGGAAATTACTATTCTCTTAATTCAATTAAATAAGTAAAAATTGCTTAAACTTCTCAAAATTAAAAGATTGTCTTTCCTGATGGATTTAAAGTCTTGCTATTATTTTCAGGGGTTTTTCATCAGTGTGGTTGTGGGAACTGGTCTTAGGGATATAAGATTAGAGATATAAGGAGAATTTTTTTTTTATTTTCTGGAAGTAACTCTTTAGGAAGCTGACTTACCTGATTTGCCCTCATCATGTGGTCTGGTGACATAAGTCCTGGTAAGCTTGTTGACAGCTACATAAATTAAGGCATGTGGAGCAGGAGGAAGATGTTGATCTTGACTTCTTAGTGTAGCCTTTGTACTTGCTCAGATTCATTTGCTTGGGAGACCCAAAGGATCATGTGTGGCCTGAGATCCAAAGGTTTCCCTAAGGATGAATGATCCCTATTTTCTCAGTAAAGTGAAAGTTAAGGTCCTCAGCTCAAAGGACTGGGTGACAAAGGCTTGTGGAGAGGAGTGGCATTTGTAATCAATTGGCTCATTACTGTGAACATCCAGTTCAGATTGTTATTGCTTAGTCATTTTCAGTCATGTCCAACTCTTCGTGACCTTCTTTGTGTTTTCCTGGCAAAGTTACTGGGGTGGTTGGCCATTTCCTTCTCCAGCTCATTTTACAGATGACTAAGCTGAGACAAACAGGGTTAAGTGACTTACCCAGGGTCACACAGGTACTAAGTGTGACTTAATTTGAGTCATTCTGACTCCAGGCTCAGCACCACCTAACTGCTCCTTAGTGCAGATTGGATAAAAATTTGTAGTGTTCCCAGTCAGACCAGTTGCATGATTTGCTCTAACTATATACAGCAGCAGCAGATGAATAGGAATGGAGGAGGTAGACGGTAGGAGTCTAGGATTGCATTTTGGGAAACAGGTTACGTATAGGACAAGCGGGTGAGAGATTTGAAAGGAGAGAATGATGTGCAATTGTATTGATTAGCTACAAGGGTAGAGGTTAGAAAGGGAAGAAAATGAAGTCAAAACAAGGAAATAACCTGAGAAAGTAATGGAATAGAAGCATTAGAAGTTCAACAAGTGTGAAAAGTAGGTTCTGAATGGTATGGGGCATAGGACGAAATGGAATGATAAGACAATATGGTCAGATAGGGGAGAGTCAGAGTTTTTGTGGAAGAAAATGAAATATTTAAGGGGAAAAGTGAGATACAGGGGTTAAGTATCCTTTTGAACTAATGGATGCTTTTGGGGAGTATATATGGCTGTGTATGTAAGGATGAGGAGGGATGCTATATATCAACAAAAAGAATCAAAATATCACTTGTAAAAAGGATTATCGTAAAACCAGGGTAGTGAGCAATTGAGAAACAAGGAGAAAATTTTTTTTTTATCATTTCATTGACCTCTTTTTATCCTTAAACAATGAAATAATCAAGTGTGTCTAAAAGACAGGACTGCAAACTGACACAGGCCCCATGGACAATGAATGTTCTTTCTTTCCAAATGGCAGTCTATATTTAAGTAAGGGGCAGATGAGGTTGTTGTCTGTCACATCGTTGGTATTCACAACCCCCATAGTGTCATCGTCTAATATAAAGGGCTGCAACAATAAAGCATTGAAACCTATGTAATAATGGTATCACCCAAGTACCAGTTTCCATGTACCCCTAAATGGTGACTTTGCTTGGCCAAGAGGGTTTTGAGTAGCAGATGGCTATAAATGCCATTCTTCATATTCTATGCCAAGCACATTACATTGTTAAACAAAGCAGTAAGCCAAGGAAGTAACCTATTTGATCCTAATGATGGATCTGGAAGCTGGACAAGATCTCTTATAGAATGAAGCTAAGAGAGTGGTTCCAATAATAGCATATCTTTAAAATGTTTTATAAATGTCATATCTCACAGGTGTATCACATATAATATTTAACAAAAATTAAAATAAAATAATTCATATATGTATAAATTCTTGTAACTTCCCAGAATTTCTTTTATACAAATAATAATTTCTGATATGGGGTAGCATTAACATCTTTCATATAAGAAACTGGGTTACAGTCCATACATGCTTAATGATTGGCAGAGGTTTAATTAACAATAAAAACTCTATTTAGTACTATTTTAAAAAATCTTTGTAAGCACAATTAAAAGTAGCCCTAGAAGTGAAGCTTTGAATAAAATGAAATGCTCATCTATTGTTTATAAGAAAATTTAGGGTTATCCTATTTAGGGTTTTATTTAGGGTCCTCCTTGAAGGGAGAAAATTCACTCTTTCATAACTTATATTCTTCAAAATTATGAGATTCCTTTTGTATCATTTTTTCCTGATTTTTTATGCCCTCTACCAAAATAAAGGGTCTCTGTGGAAACACCATATTTCCCTTTAAAGTAGTGATAAATCTTGTAATGTTGATCAGATTAAAGTGTGTTTTCATAAAGGGAGATTAGCAGCTAGGAGACTAGCATTTATATGTCTGTCTGTATACATAAAAAGCCAGTCACGAAGTCAACATTTATCAAATGTCTCCTATGTGCCAGGATCTACACTGGCACTAGGAAGAACAAGAAAAGGCAAAAGAAATTCAGTGTCTTCAAGGAGCTCACAATCTAATGGGGGAACAATACACAGACAATGATGTACAAAGTATGTAAAGGATAAATAGGAAATAATCACTGGAAGGAATGCATTAGAAATAACAGGAATTTGCAAAGGTTTCCTGTAGAGGGTAGAATTTTAGCTGAGGTTTGAAAAAAGTCAAGGAAGAAGTTAGGAGGCAAAGATTAGGGGGGAGCTAAGAGGGAAAGCTTACATTAACTATTTAACTAAGATTGGAAGAAAGAGTCCATGTGCTCATCACAATTATGTAACAGCCATTTTCCATATTCTACTCCAAATAATAGGATCCAAAAAAAGGAAATATGAGTTATTCTTCAAATAATTAAAGCTGAATCTGGAAGAAAAAAAGGCAGAAATACTACATATGGCTAGAATATTATGGAATAATATTAAAACTGTATCTGATGACACTATCTACATTGGAGGCTTAAAGACATCAAGAGTCAACCAGAAAAAAAGTAAGGAAAGCCATCTTTAGTTTCTACAAAGTCAGTGACCCTTAGAATGCAACAAAGAGCTATATTTAAAGCTAACTTCTTGAAGAGGGGAGGAAAATATGGAAGGAAGAGAAGGAAAGAAGGAAAAAAATGGGAAAAAAGGAGGTAGGAACTGAGGGAGAAAAGGAGAAAAGAGGAAAGGAGAAATGAAAAAAAGGAAGGGAGGGAGAAAGAGATGGAGGGAAGAAAAAGGGAAGTTATAAAACTCTTTTCTCACAAAGACAGTTCTAAACAGTTTGAGAAAGAATAATTTTTCATGGGAAGACTGAGCCAATATATAAAAAATCATAATTCTCTTCCCCTTAATTTTCTTATTCAGGTGTCATACAAATCAAAATAACAAAAAAAAATTTAAAGAGCTAGAAAAAATAATTAAAAAATCATCTTAAAAACAAAAGGTCAAGAATATCAAGGGGATCACTTAAAAAAAAAGTTAAAGAAGGCAGACTAACAGTACCGAGTCTCAAACTGTTACAAAGCAGCAATCATGAAAACAATCTAGTACTTGCTAACAAACAGAGTGGTGGATCAGTAGAATAGATTAGGTACACAATAGACAGCAGTAAATGACCATAGTAATCTAGTGTTTGATTAACCCAATATTTTGGGGATGAAACTCACCATTTGACAGAAATTGCTGGGAAAACTAGAAAGTAGTTTGGCATAAATTAGGTGTAGACCAACGTCTCACACCATAAAATAAGATTTAAATGGATAAGTGATTTAGACATAGAGGGCAATATCATAAGTAAATTAGGGGAGCACAGAAAAATTTACCTGTCATATGTTTGGATAAGGGAAGACTTTACGATCAAAGAAGAGACAGGGAGACTTATGAGAAATAAAATGAATAATTTTGATTAAATGAAATTAATGAATGTGGCCAAAATTAGACAAGAACCAGGAAACAGGGGGTAAAATTTACAGTGTTTCTCTGATAAAAGTGTCATTTCTCAAAGACACAGGGAACTAACTGAACTAAATTAATAAACATGAGTCATTCCCCAAAGGACATGAATAGGGAGTTTTCAAATGAAGATCAAAGCTATCAGTAATCACATGAAAAAAAATCTCTAAATCACTAATGTTTAAAGAAATGAAAATTAAAACAACTCTGAGATACCACCTTACACCTACCAGATTGGCTATCATGCTTGAAAAGAAGAATGAAAAATGCTGGAGGGCATGTGGAAAACTTGGCACACTAATGCAATGCTAGCAGAGTTGTGAACTAGACCGACCATTAGGAAGTACAATTTAGAATTATGCATGAAAAGCTACTAAACTGTGCCTGCACTTTGACTCAGCAATGCCACTACTGGTTCTTTATCACAAGAAGATCAAAGCAAAGGGGAAAGGACCTATTTGTATAAAATATTTATAGCAGTTCTTTTTATGGTGGCAAAGAATTAGAAATTGAGGGGATGCCAATAGACTGGGGAATGACTGAACAAGTTGTGTTACATGCTTGTGATGGAGTACTGTTGTGCCATAAGAATTGTTTCAGAAAAACCTGGGAAGATATATGAACTGATGCAAAATGAAATGGACAGAACCAGTAAAACATTTTATCTAATAACAGCAATAATGTAAGGATGATCACCTGTGAAAGACTTAACTATTCTAATCAAGAGAACAATCCAAGACAATTCCAAAGGACTCTGGATGAAAATTGATGTCTAACCTCTACAGAGAGAACTGTTGAATTCTGTATGTAGATTGAAGCATGTTTCTTTAAACTTTTTTATCTTTTTGTTTAGTAAAAGGCTAATATGGAAATATATTTTGTATGATGTTAAATGTATAATCAATACCAAATTGCTTGCCTTCTCAATGTGGGGGTAGGAGGAGGAGGGATTGAGAAAATTTAGAACTCGAAATGTTCAAGAATGAATGACAAAAATATTTACATGTAATTGGGAGATATTTAATGAAATAAATATATTTTAAGAAACCAGCAAAAGCAGAGCACTGAACTAAGTACTGGGGAGTCAAATGTAAGACAGTTCCTCTTGTCAAGGAGTTTGTATTTTGAAGAGACAAGATAGCACATATATAAAAGATTTCAGTTGCAAATGGAACTCAAAATATTAAAAAATGAATATCAAAAATGTTTCCATGTAATTGAAAAGTATTTAATGAAATAAATATATTTGAAGTAAAACCAACAAAAACAAAGCTCTGAACTAGGTTCTGGAGAGTCAAATGTAGGACAGTCCCTCATATTTTGAAGAGAAAAGATAGCACATACATATTAATGAAACTAATGTAAAGGTCCCATGGTCCTTAGGATGAAGGAATGAAACAGTTTGGTAATGCATCTTCTTTAATTTCTATTGATTAAAATAAAAATCACATCGGCCTCTGATGTTGGTCCTTCTGCCAGTAACTTTGGTGCTAAGAAATGTCATTTTTGCCTGTGCTGTAGCTACGTTTGCTTTCCATATGCAGATACAGTCAATTGACTGCAGTAGCACCAGGTTGTTTCCTAGGATGATGACTGAAGGGGGGGAATTCAGCTCTGAAGCAGGGCAGATAATGTGGAAGTCCAGAACTGGCTTGAAAGAAAGGGACTTATATGCTTAATGGAACAGGACTTGAAATATAGCCAGGGTCAGTTTTCTCCCCATGGTGACATGGTCACCATCCCAACTTAAGGAAGCTAATGCCCAGACTTCAATTATATGCAAGAGAAATGTGACTCCAGTAGTGAATGGGAAAGAGTGGAAATGGAGCTTTTAAAGATTGAAGAGGGAAGCCAAAGAAAAGTTTTTGGGAATATTAGAGGGAAAAAACTGAAAGATAAAAATTCCTAGAGGTCACAGCTGTATATAAGCCTAGCATCTCAATCTAACAAGCCAAGAATGGAAATCATAAAGACAAGAAATTATGAGAGCAATCCTCTTTTAAAAAGTCACAAAACATTTAATAAGTATTCATCTCTGAAGGAAAAAGAACCAAATGTCAAGTGAAGTCAACATATATCATAGTTTTAATGTGGGTAGAAACTTCACTGAGATAGGATAGAAGAACCCTTTTTTAATTTGAAATTCAGTCCTTTGATAATTAGCTTAATAACTGTGTCTTTCACAGTTGTCGTCACCCAATGTTTTATTACTTGTGTGATATATAATACACAAAGACAAGTAAGAGTACCCCATTGTCTAAGTTTAAGCAGTTTACTACATATTTGAAAATGAGAAATCTTCTTTAACCTATCTTTACATACAGACACGCACACAGACACACAGAGAACTTTTTTAGCTATGTACATTTTGCCCACAACTCACCAATCCATCAATCTATACTATATTATGTGCCAGGCACTATGCTACTGACTAAGGATAAAAGAGAAAAAGAATGAATTAGTCTTCCCTATAATGAGCTTGCTTTCCAAAGGGGAGAGACAAAAAGTACAAAAGATATACCATAGCAGCATAGAGCATATACGCAAGGTCAAATAAATGCAAACTTGTTAAATTCAAGGTAGTTTGGGAGAGAAGGCACTAGGGAAAGAGAGTAAGAATTTATATAGCACCTATCATTGACCAAGTACTATGTGAAGTGCATTACAAATATTATTTTATCTGATCCTCTAAACAAATCCACCAGGTAGGTGCTATTATTATCCACATTTTGCAGTGAGAAAAAAAAATATTAAGCAATTTGTCCTGGGTCACACAACTTGAAAGTATCTAAGGCCATATTTGAACTCAGGTCTTCCTGACTCCTGGCCCAGCACCCTGTCCACTGTACCACTTAGCTGCATCTAATAGCATTTGGGAGGAGCAGGAAAAGCTTCCTCTTGAAGGAGAAGAGACAAAAAATTCTTTGAACTATGTCTATATAGCTTAATCATTTCATTGAGTCAGAAATATGGACAAACTGCTTTCTGGCTATGTGAGAAAGCCAGGGCAAACGCAAGGAAATAACAGATGGAATATATGAAGAACCAAAGGAAGTCCAATCTAACTGGATCATAGAGTAGAGGAGGAAGATTAATGAACAATGAGGCTGGAAAGTTCAGTAGGGAACAGGTTGTGGGCTTTAAAAGGTAAGCAAAGGATAGAGAGCATACCAAACATAGGGGGCAGGTACCAGCTCTCTCTTCACCCAGAGTCTTTGCCTCAGTTATTGCCTAGAAGAGTGAAGTTGAGTCTATAGGGACATTTGTATATCCACCCACTTCTGGCTAAGTAGACAACTTAAAAGTCCTTCTGATACACAGTAAGATGACGGGAAACAGTCATAGAATATCTGTGCTCTGAAGGCCACAGGGCAAACTACCTTAGGTATATCGTATTACACATATTCATAAGGACTGATTTTCACTAGCCATTTTATTTCCCATCTCCCACTCCCATATTCCCTTCCACATCCAAAAAATAGTTACTCAATGGAACCATGAATGCTTTTAGAACATAGATATTAAAAACAACTCTGAGTTGAACAAAAGTTTTGTGCCCCACAAACTCTATCCCCAACAAAACTCTATCCTCATAGCAAGTACTTCTGAGGGAAAGGGAAAATGAGAGGCACAGGAGAATAACCACTTTTTCAGTTTGGGTGCATATATAAACAATTATCATAAAGATAAAAGTCAAAACTTATTCCCATAATGATTGGCGAATTCGTATTAAAAAAGATCAGATCTGATTCA